>CM038679.1:56503101-56783836 GCA_021605205.1 Aegilops longissima
AGAATCTTTTTCGTCATCCCTTGCATACTATAGTTCATCACGAAGTTCTACTAACTTAGTGATGGTGACTAGAGAATTCTGTCAATCACTATCTTATCTCGAAGATTAACTCCCACTTGATTCAAGCGATTGAAGTACTCGCATAATCTGAGCACATGCTCACTAGTTGAGCGATTCTCCTCCATCTTTTAGCTATAGAACTTGTTGGAGACTTCATATCTCTCAACTCGGTATTTGCTTGAAATATTAACTTCAATTCTGGAACATCTCATATGGTCCATGACGCTCAAAACGCCTTTGAAGTCCCGATTCTAAGCCGTTACATGGTGCACTAAACTATCAAGTAGTCATCATATTGAGCTAGCCAAACATTCATAACGCCGGTATCGCTCATATTGAGCTAGCCAAACGCTCATAACGCCCGCATCGCTCCTGCAATAGGTCTGTCACCTAGCGTGCATTAAGGACATAATTCTTCAAGCAGCAATGAGGATAAACCTCAGATCACGGATCCAATCCGCATCATTGCTACTAACATCTTTCAATACAATTTTCTAGGAACACATATAAAAACATAGGGAAGCAACAACGCGAGCTATTGATCTACAACATAATTTGCAAAATACTACCAGACTAAGTTCATGATAAATTAAAGTTCAATTAATCATATTACTTAAGAACTCCCACTTAGATAGACATCTCTAGTCATCTAAGTGATTACGTGATCCATTTAACTAAACCGTGTCCGATCATCACGTGAGACGGAATAGTTTCAACGGTGAACATCACTATGTTGATCATATCTACTATATGATTCACGCTCGACCTTTCGGTCTCCGTGTTCCGAGGCCATATCTGTTATATGCTAGGCTCGTCAAGTTTAACCTGAGTATTTCGGCGTGCAACTGTTTTGCACCGTTGTAGATGGACGAGAACTTATCACACCCGATCATCACGTGGTGTCTGGGTACTACGAACTTTGGCAACGGTGCATACTCAGGGAGAACACTTCTTGATAATTTTTAGTGAGAGATCATCTTATAATGCTACCGTCAAACAAAGCAAGATAAGATGCATAAAGGATAAACATCACATGCAATCAATATAAGTGATATGATATGGTCATCATCATCTTGTGCTTGTGATCTCCATCGCCAAGCACCGCCATGATCACCATCGCCACCGGGCGCGACACCTTGATCTCCATCGTAGCATCGTTGTCGCCTCGCCAACTATTGCTTCTACGACTATCGCTACTCCTTAGTGATAAAGTAAAGCAATTACATGGCGCTTGCATTTCATACAATAAAGCGACAACCATATGGCTCCTGCCGATTGTCGATAACTTGGTTACAAAACATGATCATCTCATACAATAAAATATAGCATCACGCCTTGACCATATCACATCACAACATGCCCTGCAAAAACAAGTTAGACGCCCTCTACTTTGTTGTTGCAAGTTTTACGTGGCTGCTACGGGCTGAGCAAGAACCGTTCTTACTCACGCATCAAAACCACAACGATACTTCGTCAAATAGACTCGCTTTAACCTTCTCAAGGACGGGCGAGCCACACTCGATTCAACTAAAGTGAGAGAGACAGACACCGCCGGTCACCTTTAAGCAACGAGTGCTCGAGCGGTGAAACCAGTCTCGCGTAAGCGACGCGTAATGTCGGTCCGGGCCGCTTCATCTCACAATACCGCTGAACCAAAGTATGACATGCTGGTAGGCAGTATGACTTGTATCGCCCACAACTCACTTGTGTTCTACTCGTGCATATGACATCAACGATAAAACCAGGCTCGATGCCATGTTGGGGAACGAGTAATTTCAAAAATTTCCTACGATCACGCAAGACCATGGTGATGGCATAGCAACGAGAGGGAAGAGGTCCGCCCACGCTCGTGAGACCGAAAGCGAAGCGTTATAACAACGCTGTTGATGTAGTCGACGTCTCCACGATCCGACCGATCCAAGCACCGAACGACGGCACCTCCGAAGTTACGCACACGCTCAGCTCGATGACGATCCCCTGACCGATCCAGCAAAGTGTCGGGATGAGTTCCACAAGACGACGGGCGTGGACGCGTGATGATGCTCCACCGACGCAGGGCTTCGCCTAAGCTCCATGACGATATGACTTCTCCCGCAGAGGCTTCGCTTAAGCTCCGCAACGATATGACCAAGTGGAATATGGTGGAAGGGGCACCGACACGGCTAAGGAAAGATCCGTAGATCAACTTGTGTGTCTTGGGGTGCCCCCGCCTCAGATATAAAGGAGACAAGGGGAGGTGGCGGCCCTATAGGAGGCGACCAAGGAGGAGTCCTACTCCCACCGAGTAGGACTCCCCCTTCCTAGTTGGACTAGGTTTGGAGGAGGAGAAGGGGAAGGCGCGCCCCTTCCTTGTCCTATTCGGACTAGAGGGGGAGGGGCGCAGCCCACCTTGGGCTGCCCTTCCTCTTCTCCTATGGCCCATTAAGGCCCATTGACCTCCGGGGGTTCCGTAACCTCCGGTACTCTGTAAAATCCTGATTTCACCCGAACATTCCGATGTCCAAATGTAGGCTTCCAATATATCAATCTTTATGTCTCGACCATTTCGAGACTCCTCGTCATGTCCGTGATCACATCCGGACTCAACAACCTTCGTGCATCAATACTTATAAACTCATTATGAACTGTCATCGAAACGTTAAGCGTGCGGACCCTACGGGTTCGAGAACTATGTAGACATGACCTAGAACCATTCTCGGTCAATAACCAATAGCGGAACCTGGATGCCCATATTGGTTCCTACATATTCTACGAAGATCTTTATCGGTCAAACCGCATAACGACATACGTTGTTCCCTTTGTCATCGGTATGTTACTTACCCGAGATTTGATCGTCGGTATCCAATACCTAGTTCAATCTCGTTATCGTAAGTCTCTTTACTCGTTCCGTAATACATCATCTCACAACTAACTCATTAGTTGTAATGCTTGCAAGGCTTAGGTGATGTGTATTACCGAGAAGGCCTAGAGATACCTCTCCGACGATCGGAGTGACAAAACCTAATCTCAAATACGCCAACCCAACAAGTACCTTTGGTGACACCTGTAGTACTCCTTTATAATCACCCGATTACGTTGTGACGTTTGGTAGTACCCAAAGTGTTCCTCCGTAAACGGAGTTGCATAATCTCATAGTTACAGGAACATGTATGGGTCATGAAGAAAGCATTAACATACTAAACGATCAAGTGTTAAGCTAACGGAATGGGTCATGTCAATCAGATCATTCAACTAATGATGTGACCTTGTTAATCAAATAACAACTCCTTGTTCATGGTTAGGAAACATAACCATCTTTGATTAACAAGCTAGTCAAGTAGAGGCATACTAGTGACATACTGTTTGTCTATATATTCACACATGTATTATGTTTCCGGTTAATACAATTCTAGCATGAATAATAAACATTTATCATGATATAAGGAAATAAATAATAACTTTATTATTGCCTCTAGGGCATATTTCCTTCACCGAGGACTGTGAGGCAAGTTTTCAGAGTTGAAGAAAAGATTGGTTACCTCACCAGCTTTTGATATTGCCGATCGCACTAAGGATTATGAGGTGTATTACGGACGCTTCACGCCGAGGACTTGGAGCCGTGCTTATGCAAGAAGGAAGAGTTGTTTCAGATGCTTCACGACAACTTAAGCCCCATGAGTTAAATTATGCCACTCATGATTTGGAGTTAGCAGCCGTGCCAGCATGCCCCAAGACGTGGAGACATTTTCTCATTGGAAATCATTGTGAAGTATATACGGACCACAAGAGTTTGAAGTACATCTTCACATAGAAGGAATTGAATCTCAGACAAAGGAGATGGTTGGAGCTTATCAAAGATTATGATATGAGATTGCATTATCACCCCGGAAAGGCTAATGTCGTAGCAGACGCGTTGAGCCGTAAGAGCCACGTCAATACCCTAATGATGGGAGGAATACCCAATGAGTTAGCCGAGGACCTTCGAGAGCTATGTTTGGAAATAGTTCCGAGAGGCTATGTAGCAGCATTGGAGATTCAGTCAACACTGATGGACAAAATCAGAGAAGCCCAAAAGGCAGATAAGGAAGTTGCCTCTATAAGGGAGAAAATGAGCAAAGGAAAAGCTAAAGGATTTCGTGAGGATGAGCACGATACCCTATGGTTTGAAGACCGTGTTTATGTGCCCAATGACCCAGAGATCAAGAAGTTGATTTTACAAGAGGCCCATGATTCACCCTATTCGATTCACCCAGGGAATACCAAGATGTATTTGGATTTGAAGAATACTTTCTGGTGGACCGGAATGAAGAAGGACATTGCGGAGTATGTAGCAGTTTGCGACGTATGTCAGAAAGTAAAGGCAGAGCATCAGAAGCCAGCAGGATTGTTACAACCATTGCCGATACCCGAATGGAAGTGGGATAAACTAGGCATGGATTTCATCACAGGTTTGCCAAATACCCGTTCAGGTTATGACTCGATTTGGGTTATAGTCGACCGTTTGACAAAGGTAGCTCATTTCATTCCAGTCAAGACTACCTATAGCAGTGCTAAGTTGGCAAAGATATACATGACCAGAATTGTGTGCTTACACGGAATTCGAGGAGCATCGTGACGAATGAGGAACCCGTTTACCTCGAAATTTTGGAACCAGTTGCACTAAACATTGGGAACCAGATTGAATTCAAGACAGCTTTCCACCCACAGACCGATGTATGCACCGAGAGAGTCAATCAGATTTTGGAGGACATGCGAGAGCTTGTGCCCTAGATTATGGATCTAGCTGGGATGATAATTTGTCAGATGCAGAATTTTCCTACAACAACAGTTACCAAACCAGCTTGAAGATGGCACCTTTCGAGGCTCAGATGGAAGAAGGTGCAGGACACCGTTTTCATGGGACGAGACCGAGATCGCCATTGTTTGGACCAGATTTGATTAAGGAGTGCGAACAGAAAGTTGTTGATTCGAGACATGTGCTCAAGGTAGCCCACCTGCATAAAAGAGCTATGCCGATTCAAAGCGCAGCGATTGAGTATGAGGTTGGAGACAGAGTATATCTTAGAGTATCCCCGCCGAGGAGTTAAGCGTTTTGGAGTGAAAGGAAAGTTAGCACCCGCTTCGTTGGACCAGATAAGATTTTGCAACGCATGGGAGAAGTTGCTTATAAGTTGGAATTGCGGAAGGACTGTCAGAGTTCATGATGTATTCCATGTTTCTCGATTGAAGAAATGTCACCCGAGATAGCAGAGGTATCGTTAAGAGACACAAGGTCACTGGAAGCAATTCAGTTGAAGGATGACTTGACATATGAGGAAAAACCTGTTAAGATTCTCGATTATGCCAGCAGAGTTACCCGCAGCAAGGTTATCAAGTTTTGCAAAGTTCAAGTGGAGCCACCACACCGAGGATGAAGCCACCGGGAAAGAGAGGAAGTTTTGCTCAAGGACCACCTCACCTATTTTCTAGTTAACCCAATCTCGAGGGCTAGATTCATCTTTAGGTAGGTTTGTAACATCCCAAATTTTCAATTTGGAATGTTATACATTAGGTCATCATGCATATCATATTTTCTCGATTTTTCCGATCCTAGAAAATTTCACGCAACTCAAGGACCCTCGGAGAGAGTTGAAGTTTCATTATTTTCATATTTGGGATTTCTCAAATTTTGAAAATAGGATCATTGATTTATTTAATTATCTTCATAAAGTTTTCCAATAAAAAATTAAGAGAGGGAATAATATGACTTTCCCAATATTTAGGAAAAATGAAGATATTATAAATAAATCAAATTTGGTTTTGGAAGATTTATTTTGCTTAGGCAAAAATGAACATTTTAAAAAAATATGCATGTTTGCCGTTTTTAAAGTTCATTTTGTTCGACTCATTTTTAGGAGTCGGGGAAAATTTATTTTATTAAATTCGGAGTTCGTTTGGTATTTTTTTATCCGTTTAGTTTTGTTTTGTTTAAAAAAAATCACGCTACTGGACCAAGGCCCAGCTGCCCAGCCAGCCGCTGCGCCAGCCCAGCCCGCCCGCCTCCTCTCTCCCTCACAAGACGCTTGCTGGAGGCGCCGCCAGACGCCTGCCGCCTGGCCAGGTCCTGGTCGGACACGAGGTCGCCGCCGCCCTGCCCCTTCCCCAAGCCGCCGCCACCCCCTCTTAAATACCGGCACCCTCTCTCTCTCACCCGCCGCCCGCCCCAAGCCGAGCCCGCTTGCCAAGGGACGCTTGCTCGCCGTTCGCCGAGCCGCCGCGCCCTCGCCGCCCCTCCCGACCTCCGCCCCCAAGACCGAGCCCCTGGCCAAGCCTCGAGGTAGCCGCCGCCCGCCCGATCCGGGTTTTCCGATCCGGTTTTTTTAAAAAGATGTTCGGTTTTTAAAAAAACCTAGATGGTTTTATTTTTTTTCGATTTTCTTAATTAACGAACGTTCACCGAACCGTTCGTTTCAATGAATGTGTTCATTGGATTAGTTCTGTTAACGAACGCCCGTTATTTAATCCGTTCGTCATTTTCTTTTTAATCGGATTTAATCCGTTATTTTTTCAGATTCGATTTCCAATCCGATTTTCAAATCTGTTTTATTTCTTGCTCGTTTATCGGAATCAGGTGATTCAAGCGCCTGGAGTTTCGTCACGAAACCGCCGTTCCGACTACCCTACTTACACAGAGTTTTGCTACTGTAAAATTTTGACCTAGTTTCAGATTGCTAAACCGAGTCGTTCTCTCTCGAGTTTCGACTTTCGATGCTTTATTTGATTCGATTCTTTTGCAACCAGGGTTCTTAAGTTGAACTATCTGGTTAAATCTTTTATTCGAGATTTCCTGTGCATTAGATGAGTACTTATTGTATGCTTGTTGTTTGTCTGCGTTAGATCACCCGAGTGCGCCGCTTGTTACTTCAATCTCTAGGTCTCGAGGATCATCGCAAGGCAAGTAACACTTGATCATACCTTTTCTACTACCCAGTTTTTATGCATTAGATCAAACCATCAAACACTTGCATTGGTTAGGATCTAATTAAATTGTGGGATTGGAAGTAGATTGAGGTAGTACCTATTACCTGTTTTACTTATGAAACCTTGGGAGTTACTTCTACGTTTGCTCATTATGCCATGCTATGCTAGTAGACGTGGATTGGGTGAGTGAATATCCATGACAGATGTGAGATTTTAATTAATGGTTTATCTAAGGTGGCAGCCTAACACACATCCTGGGTGGATTGAGGCACTGTTTCCATCAGACTTGCTCTGTATTTTCTTGGACCGCCACCTGTGCTCCAAGGGATCATAAGATTATCCAAACTGAAACTTCCGTGTGCAGCCACAAGCCAATTATGGGCTCTGGCGTAGTTGACTAAGTTGTGCGAACTCTTACGGGTAGGCTAGCTGATGTAGGGGATGTAGGTTGGTACGGTCTACCCACATGTAAGGTGCTAGCGCTTCGAAAGACTATGTCTCGGTCATCCGCTTCTCAAACACCATGTAGTCACGAGAACCAAGCGGAGGCGATCGAGTCTTGTGGGGAAAAGTGCATAAACCTCTGCAGAGTGTATAAACTAATCATGATTAGCCGTGTCCCCGGTTATGGACAATTTGAGTATCCGTAATTGAATATCATGTGAATCTCAACATGTTACTTCTAATAAAAGTTATTGGGATTTGATGAGTACCTTTTTAATTGGGATTGAGGATTTGTCAACCATTCTCAATGTTTAACAACCACCATGATAGTTAAATAAAATTATTCCTTTGATGTAGGGAAAATCAGCTTTATGCAAATGTAACCAGAGAGCCTTACCACCAGCCATACATGCATGTAGTATAGGCTTATTCTTTCATTGCTCTTCATGTTACATTGCCAGATATTCCATGTGCTGACCGTTTTCGGGCTGCAACTTTCATGTTGCAGACTTTTCGAACGATTTAGTAAGGTGTTAGGTCGTGGTTCTATACTCAGTGATGTCGTTGGAGTTGATGGACTCACTTATCTTCCAAGCCTTCCGCTGTTATTATTAGATGGCCTTAAGCCATATTATTGTATTGAGTTCCCTTGTGGACAACGATGTAATAAGTGTGTGATTGCTACTCGCTATAAATCCTTCAATCTTGTGTGGTGTCAAGATTATGATCCGTGGATGACACGAGCACGAGACTTGATCCATTCGGGTCTAGTCGCTACAGAGAATGGTATCAGAGCACACGTTGACTGTAGGACACGACCACTAAGTTAAAGCCATAGATCACTACTCTCTTCCCATTTTCTAACTCCTCATCTTTTCTACTCTCTTTAGGATGAAGGACGAGAAGATCAAGTACACTCAACCGGATGAAGGCACACCTTTTGGATTTCACTTGAAGGAAGTTACCAAGTACCTGAACATTGGACTACCAAGCTTCACCGGGACTTTCAACGCCACTCTGCCTGAAGAGGAGCGCTGGAGGATTCATGCTCACGTTCCAGGAAGGACATTCGCCCCAATCACCAAGCCTATAGATAGTGTTTTCAGTGCACCCACTTGGAGTCTGGGAAAGAGCATGGAAGCTCACATCACCATGGGACGCATTGGATAAGTTTATCAAGAAGACCTCAAGGACACCATCTACCAGATTTGCGGACGCCGAGATGACAACTGGGACGTCGTCAGCACCAAGAAGGATAGATCTATTGCAGCATTCATCCAGGAGTTAAATCAGCACATTCGACGCCAGGAGAACCAAATGTGCAATGATATGTTGGAGTTGCAGAAGACAAAGGGAAGAATCATCAAACTGGAAAGAGAACTAAAGACTACACGCAAGGACTACATGGACGAGATCGTAGCTCTAGCAAGACACAATAACGATCTTAAGTACGAGATCGAAGAACTCAAGAAGAAGTTGGCGCCAGAATGAAGACCAAGATGTCGAATACCCAAGCGACTACATCAACATCGGCGACACCGATTCGGATCCAAGTGAACCCGACTTTGAAGACGAAGTCGAGAAGACATCATGGAGTCTTCCACCGGTTCAAATTAGTAGAAGTCCCCCACATATTAGTAGTATTTCCCTCCATGTAAACATTGTAGTACACGCACTTTTGCGATAGTTAGATCGTTGTAAGCCCTTGTTTGATTGAATGAAGTGATTTTGTGTGCATTTGCTCATGTGCATTTGGGTAGTGATTTCCCCTTAGACCTCATTCTATTCTACATTTCTCTTCTTTTCTAAACCCATCAGATGCCTCCGAGACGCGACCCCGGATTCGTTTTCCCGCCTGAGATCACCCAACTGATCCAACAGCAGAATACCCTGATTCAAACATTGGTGCAGAACCAGGGCAACAACAACAACAACAACAACAACAACAACAACCCACCACCACCACCTGCGGATCATCTGACTCGTTTCCTTAGACTGAACCCGCCGGTGTATTCCAGTAGCACCGAGCCGATTGTGGCAGATGATTGGCTCCGCAAGATAGGAAGGGAGCTGACCACCGCGGGATGCAGATGGTGAAAGAGTGAAGTTTGCAGCACATCAGCTTGAAGGACCCAGCAAAGCATGGTGGGAGAATTTCACAGCCACTTACCCGGTGAAGACACCGCCACATGGGATCAATTTCAGCAAGCTTTTCGCACTGCCCATGTTTCCGCAATTATTCCTTTGATGTAGGGAAAATCAGCTTTATGCAAATGTAATCAGAGAGCCTTACCACCAGCCATACATGCATGTAGTATAGGCTTATTCTTTCATTGCTCTTATGTGTTACATTGCCAAGATATTCCATGTCTTGACCGTTTTGGGCTGCAACTTTCATGTTGCGACTTTTTGAACGACAGTAAGGTGTTAGGTCGTGGTTCTATACTCGGTGATGCCGTTGGAGTTGATGGACTCACTTATCTTCCAAGCCTTCCGCTGTTATTATTAGATGGCCTTAAGCCATATTATTGTATTCAGTTCCCTTGTGGACAACGATGTAATAAGTGTGTGATTGCTACTCGCTATAAATCCTTCAATCTTGTGTGGTGTCAAGGCATTCGATCCAGGATGACACTGAGCACAGAGACTTGATCCATTCGGGTCTAGTCGCTACACAACCGGGACCTAAGGTCGTGTGCTGGCGCGGTGTGGTGCTATGTTTAGTCCCACCTCGCTTGCTGAGAGCGGCTCGGAGTGGTTTACAAGCCCTGCCGAGCCGACCACTTCGAGCTCCTCTCTATTGTAGGCTTACGGGCCTAAATCCACTCTCTATGCGTGTGGGCCTATTGGGCCTATTGCGGGCCTGCATCCTGGCCCTAGTAGTGGGTTTCTAGTCGTATGCAGGCCGTGGTGGCCCAGTAGGTGGCACTTTTTTAAAAAAAATCCATTTTTTTGCTTTTTTTTGTTTTATTTATTTTATTTTGTTTCTACTTACAGCAAAATACTTACTAATTTTTCAGTTATTCTTTTTGGTTTTAGGTAATAAAAATTATAAACTTTCTGTTAGTGCCATTATTTTTTTCCAGTTTTTTTGCTTTCTTTTTGTTTTATTTATTTTATTTTGTTTCTACTTACAACAAAATACTTACTAGTTTTTTAGTTATTCTTTTTGGTTTTAGGTAATAAAAATTATAAACTTTACGTTAGTGCCATTAATTTTCCAATTTTAGTTTCTAACAAAATAAATGTTTATGATAATTATTTTTGCTATTTATTTTTCTAACAAAAAAGTTCTTTATGAAAATTCTTTTTGCTTTTAATGTTTTGAACAGAAAATACTTTGATAATTTTAGTTGCATAAATTATATATAATTTTAGTTTCAATAATACTAGAGGTTTATAAAAGGTAAGCAAAGTGTAGGTGAGCATTGCGCCTCTCTCTTATTTTTAATAACTTATTACAACTTAGGACTTCTTGTGTGTTCAAAATGCTACATTCAAAGCCACATCATCAATTTTCAACCCTTTCTGACTTCATTTGTTATTTTTCATGCATTTACTGATTTTTTGAGCTATAAAACCCTGAAATTGAAAAGCATTTCAAATGAACTACGAAAAGGTTGAAAGTTGGCATGGTATCATCATTTCACCCACATAGCATGTGCTGAAAAGTTGAGAGGGTTACGGCAAAAACTGGATGCACTTCGTGTACAAAACGAACAATCTGTTTCGAGATATCAAGGTTTCATACGGAAACTCGTCTCTTATAACAGGCATTTCAAATGAACTAGGAAAAGGTTGAAAGTTGGCATGGTATCATCATAGTAGTTGTGGACAGAAAGTCTTCACTTTTTCTTCGGTTGTGTCCTTTGCTTATTGCGCCGTAACCATGGCTAATCTTCATCATTTATCAGGATGCTTGGGTCAGCCTTGACTTTGAAGGGATGAATTTCATGAAACTTTTCATAATCTTCGGACATGTCTGTCTTGCCCTCCACTCCCACGATGTCCCTTTTTCCTGAAAGAACTATGTGGCGCTTTGGCTTATCGTATGATGTATTCGCTTCCTTATCTTTTCTTTTTCTCGGTTTGGTAGACATGTCCTTCACATAGATAACATGTGCCACATCATTGGCTAGGACGAACGGTTCGTCAGTGTACCCAAGATTGTTCAGATCCACCGTTGTCATTCCGTACTGTGGGTCTACCTGTACCCCGCCTCCTGAAAGATTGACCCATTTGCACTTAAACAAAGGGACCTTAAAATCATGTCTGTAGTCAAGTTCCCATGTGTCCACTGTGTAACCATAATATGTGTCCTTTCCCCTCTCGGTTGCTGCACCAAAGCGGACACTGCTATTTTGGTTGGTGCTCTTTTGATCTTGGGCGATCGTGTAAAATGTATTCCCATTTATCTCGTATCCTTTGTAAGTCAATACAGTCGAAGATGGTCCCCTGGACAATGAGTACAGCTCATCACAAACAGTGTTGTCACCTCTGAGACGTGTTTCTAACCAACTGTTGAAAGTCTTGATGTGTTCACATGTAATCCAGTCGTCACACTGCTTCGGGTGTTTGGATCGCAGACTGTTCTTGTGTTCATCGACATACGGGGTCACCAAGGTAGAGTTCTGTAGGACTGTGTAGTGTGCTTGAGACCAAGAATGCCCGTCCCTGCATATTATTGAGTCCCCTCCAAGCGTGCCTTTTCTAGTCATTCTCCCCTCATACCGCGATTTAGGGAGACCTATCTTCTTAAGGCCAGGAATGAAGTCAACACAAAACCCAATGACATCCCCTGTTTGATGGCCCATGGAGATGATTCCTTCTGGCCTAGCACGGTTACGGACATATTTCTTTAGGACTCCCATGAACCTCTCAAAGGGGAACATATTGTGTAGAAATACGGGCCCCAGAATTACAATCTCGTCGACTAGATGAACTAGGACGTGCGTCATGATATTGAAGAAGGATGGTGGGAACACAAGCTTGAAACTGACAAGACATTGCACCACATCACTCTTTAGCCTTGGTATGATTTCTGGATTGATCACCTTCTGAGAGATTGCATTGAGGAATGCACATAGCTTCACAATGGCTAATCGGACGTTTTCCGGTAGAAGCCCCCTCAATGCAACCGGAAGCAGTTGTGTCATAATCACGTGGCAGTCATGAGACTTTAGGTTCTGGAACTTTTTCTCTGGCATATTTATTATTCCCTTTCTTTTCGACGAGAAGCCAGTCAGGACCTTCATACCGAGCAGGCATTCAAAGAAGATTTCCTTCTCTTCTTTGGTAAGAGCGTAGCTGGCAGGACCTTCATACTGCTTTGGAGGCATGCCGTATTTTTCGTGAAAATGTTGCAGGTCCTCCCATGCCTCAGGTGTATCTTTTGTCTTCCCATACACGCCCAAGAAGCCTAGCAGGTTCACGCAAAGGTTCTTCGTCACGTGCATCACGTCGATTGAAGAGCGGACTGATACGTCTCCAACGTATCTATAATTTTTTATTGTTCCATGCTATATTATATTCTGTTTTGGACATTATTGGGCTTTATTATACACTTTTATATTATTTTTGGGACTAACCTATTAACCGGAGGCCCAGCCCAGAATTGTTGTTTTTTTTGCCTATTTCAGAGTTTCGCAGAAAAAGAATATCAAACGGAGTCCAAACGGAATGAAACCTTTGGGAACGTGATTTTCAGAACAAACATGATCCAGAGGACTTGGACCCGACGTCAAGACATCAACCAGGAGGCCACGAGGTAGGGGGCACGCCCTCCACCCTCGTGGGCCCCCTGTTGCTCCACCGACATAATCCTTCCTCCTATATATACCTACGTACCCACAAACTACCAGATACGGAGCCAAAACCCTAATTCCACTGCTGTAACTTTCTGTATCCACGAGATCCCATCTTGGGGCCTTTTCCGGAGCTCCGCCGGAGGGGGCATCGATCACGGAGGGATTCTACATCAACACCATAGCCTCTCCGATGAAGTGAGAGTAGTTTACTTCAGACCTACGGGTCCATAGTTATTATCTAAATGGCTTCTTCTCTCTTTTTGGATCTCAATACAAAGTTCTCCCCTCTCTTGTGGAGATCTATTCGATGTAATCTTCTTTTGCGGTGTGTTTGTTGAGACCGATGAATTTTGGTTTTTTGATCATGTTTATCTATGAACAATATTTGAATCTTGTCTGAATTCTTTTATGTATGATTGGTTATCTTTGCAAGTCTCTTCAAATTATCTGTTTGGTTTGGCCTACTAGATTGATCTTTCTTGCAATGGGAGAAGTGCTTAGCTTTGGGTTCAATCTTGCGGTGTCCTTTCCCAAAGGATGAGGGGCAGCAAGGCACGACCGTATTGTTGCCATCGAGGATAACAAGATGGGGTTTATATCATATTGCATGAGTTTATCCCTCTACATCATGTCATCTTGCTTAAAGTGTTACTCTGTTCTCTTGAACTTAATACTCTAGATGTTTGCTGGATAGCGGTCGATGTGTGGAGTAATAGTAGTAGATGCAGGTAGGAGTCGATTTACTTGTCTCGGACGTGATGCCTATATACATGATCATACCTAGATATTGTCATAACTATGCTCAATTCTGTCAATTGCTCAACAGTAATTTGTTCACCCACCGTAATTACTTATGCTCTTGAGAGAAGCCACTAGTGAAAGCTATGGCCCCCGGGTCTATTTTCCATCATATTAATCTTCCAATACTTAGTTATTTCCTTTGCATTTTATTTTACTTTGCATCTTTATCATAAAAATACCAAAAATATTATCTTATCATATATATCAGATCTCACTCTCATAAGTGACCGTGTAGGGATTGACAACCCCTTATTGCGTTGGTTGTGAGGATTTATTTGTTTGTGTAGGTGCGAGGGACTCGTGCGTGGCCTCCTACTGGATTGATACCTTGGTTCTCAAAAACAAAGGGAAATACATACGCTACTTTGCTGCACACCCTTTCTGTTGGGGAACGTAGTAATTTCAAAAAAATTCCTATGCACACGCAAGATCATGGTGATGCATGGCAACGAGAGGGGAGAGTGTTGTCCACGTACCCTCGTAGACCGAAAGCGGAAGCGTTATAACAACGCGGTTGATGTAGTCGTACGTCTTCACGACCCGACCGATCAAGCACCGAAACTACGGCACCTCCGAGTTCTAGCACACGTTCAGCTCGATGACGATCCCCGGACTCCGATCCAGCAAAGTGTCGTGGAAGAGTTCCGTCAGCACGACGGCGTGGTGACGACCTTGATGTTCTACCGTCGCAGGGCTTCACCTAAGCACTGCTACGATATGACCGAGGTTGAATATGGTGGAAGGGGCACCACACACGGCTAAGGAACGATCACGAAGATCAACTTGTGTGTCATGGGTGCCCCCTGCCCCTCAGTATATAAAGGAGGAGGGGAGGTGCGGCCGGCCCCTAGGGGTGCGCTGGAGGAGTCCTACTCCCACCGGAGTAGGACTCCCCCTCTGCCTTGTTGGAGAAGGAAAGGGAAGGGGAAAGAGGAAAGAGGCGCCGCCCGCCCCTTCCTTGTCCTATTTGGACTAGGGGGGAGGGGGCGCGCTGCCTGCCCTGGCCGGCTCTCCTCTTCTCCCTTAGGGCCCATGTCGGCTCATTAACCCCGGGGTTCAGTAACCCCGGTACTCGGTAAAATCCCGATTTCACCTTAACGATTCCGATATCCAAATATAGGCTTCCAATATATCAATATTTATGTCTCGCCCATTTCGAGACTCCTCGTCAAGTCCGTGATCACATTCGGGACTCCGAACAACCTTCGGTACATCAAAACTCATAAACTCATAATATAACTGTCATCGAAACCTTAAGCGTGCGGACCCTACGGGTTCGAGAACTATGTATACATGACCTAGAACTGTTTCAAGTCAATAACCAATAGCGGAACCTGGATGCTCATATTGGCTCCTACATATTCTACAAAGATCTTTATCGGTCAAACCGCATAACAACATACGTTGTTCCGTTTGTCATCGGTATGTTACTTGCCCGAGATTCGATCATCGGTATCTCAATACCTAGTTCAATCTCGTTACCAGTAAGTCTCTTTACTCATTACGTAATGCATCATTCCGTAACTAACTCATTAGCTACATTGCTTGCAAGGTTTATAGTGATGTGCATTACCGAGAGGGCCCAGAGATACCTCTCCGACAATCGGAGTGACAAAACCTAATCTCGAAATACGCCAACTCAACATGAACCTTTGGAGACACCTGTAGAGCTCCTTTATAATCACCCAGTTATGTTGTGACGTTTGGTAGCACACAAAGTGTTCCTCCGGTAAACGGGAGTTGCATAATATCATAGTTATAGGAACTTGTATAAGTCATGAAGAAAGCAATAGCAACATACTAAACGATCAAGTGCTAAGCTAACGGAATGGGTCAAGTCAATCACATCATTCTCCTAATGAAGCGATCTCGTTAATTAAATGACACCACATGTCTATGGTTAGGAAACATAATCATCTTTGATTAATGAGCTAGTCAAGTAGAGGCATACTAGTGACATTAAGTTTGTTTATGTATTCACACATGTATCGTGTTTCCGGTTAATACAATTCTAGGATGAATAATAAACATTTATCATGATATGAGGAAATAAATAATAACGTTATTATTGCCTCTAGGGCATATTTCCTTCAGTCTCCCACTTGCACTAGAGTCACCAATCTAGATTACACAGTAATGTTTCTAACACCCATGGAGTCTTGGTGCTGATCATGTTTTGCTCGTGGAAGAGGCTTAGTCAACGGGTCTGCAACATTCAGATCCGTATGTATCTTGCAAATATCTATGTCTCCCACCTGGACTTGGTCCCGGATGGAATTGAAGCGTCTCTTGATGTGCTTGGTCCTCTTGTGAAACTTGGATTCCTTTGCCAAGGCAATTGCACCAGTATTGTGACAGAAGATCTTCATTGGTCCCAATGCACTAGGTATAACACCTAGATCGAAAATGAACTCTTTCATCCAAACTCCTTCATTTGCTGCTTCCGAAGTAGCTATGTACTCTGCTTCGCATGTAGATCCCGCCACGATGCTTTGTTTAGAACTGCACCAACTGACAGCTCCACCGTTCAATATAAACACGTTTCCGGTTTGCGACTTAGAATCGTCCGGATCAGTGCCAAAGCTTGCATCGACATAACCATTTATGACTAGCTCTTCGTCACCTCCATAAACGAGAAACATATCCTTAGTCCTTTTCAAGTATTTCAGGATATTCTTGACCGCTGTCAAGTGATCCACTCCTGGATTACTTTGGTACCTACCTGCCAAGCTTATTGCTAAGCACACGTCAGGTCTGGTACACAACATTGCATACATGATAGAGCCTATGGTGAAGCATAAGGAACATCTTTCATTTTCTCTCTATCTTCTGCTGTGGTCGGGCATTGAGTCTGACTCAACTTCACACCTTGTAATACAGGCAATGTCGTGGTTCTAAGTTTGACAGTAGTGTAGGGGGGTAGGAATGGAGAGGCAAGATCCTAGCTATGGAGTAGTTGTATACGCAAGAGGTTTACGAGTTCAGGCCCTTCTCGGAGGAAGTAATAGCCCTACGTCTCGGAGCCCGGAGGCAGTCGACTGGATTATGGGTGTATGAGTTACAGGGGTGCGAACCCTTTACACTGAGGAGGGGGGGTGGCTTATATAGAGTTCGCCAGACCCCTCCGGCCCTCAGTTATGCAGGGTTTAAGGTACATTAAGATCGGGCGTTACTGGTAATGCCACAAATAAAGTGCTATGATGACCATAAAAGCTACTCAATGACCGACCGTTTGCGTGCAGAGCGACTTTAGATCTCCTGGCTGTCGAGTCATTGGCTTCATGGTCGAGTGTCTTCGAGTCCGTCGAGTGGAACACTTCTGAGTCGATCGAAAGGTGGTTTCTTCTAGAGATGTCCTTGGGGAGGGTAGTTTGGACAGGTCCAAGACCCTACCCTAGGTACATAGCTTCATCATTAGCCCCCAGATGGATCGAGGTTTGAGTGGGGAAGGAGTTGAGAACTCTTCCGACCCATTTTTCGTGCTATGAGTATATCTTGTTCCGGATCCATGAACCTAAGTAACGACACCAACTTCTTTTTCAGTTGCCTTGATCCATTCTTGGTTTTAGTCGAGTGAGTTTCTTTACTTGAAAAGCTCCGAGTGACGGTGTGGAGGAGATCCTCCGTCTGACAAGTTGTTCTGCTGCTCGCGGATTTCGCAGGATTCGAATTTTGGGAAGCACGCGGGGCGGAGGAGGCCGCAGTAATCAGATGGGATAGGGCGGAGCCGCCTCGATCTCCGTGCACCTTTTTCGCCATGTATCGCGCGCGCGACTGTTGTGGGATTTGACAGGATCGTCTGGGCCTACAGGTCAGTCACTCGGAAGCAACTCCATATAAGCCGCTGGCCCAGGGCTTTTGAATAGTGCGCCTTCGTTTTCCCCCTTTCTTCTCGAATTCCTCCGCCACCTCTGCTCTCGTCCCGGTGCCGCTGGTCTGTTCGAGCTTCGTCTGCGGCGATGGTGAAGGAGAAGATGGCGGCCCTGGAGCGCGTGAAAAAAGCGACGGCGCAGGCGAAGGCGAAGAAGTCCGGTCGGGGCGGATCTTTCTCGAGGTCTGCCTTGCCGTTGGGCTGGATCCAGGGCGATTGGATGCCCTCGGCGATTCGACAGGACGACATTGATGACCTGATCGAGGGAGGATTCATTCCTCACAAATCTGCGCGCCTCCCGGGGAACGAGATCGACCCGCAGCCTCGCGAGGGTGAGTGTGTCCTTATCGCCACTCACGTCGACCGCGGATTCTCCCTACCCCCTCATCCTTTTTTCCGGAGTTTCTTGAACTTTTTCGGAGCGCAACTCCATCACTTTACTCCAAATTCCATCGTGTATCTTGCTGCCTTCGTGTCTTTGTGCGAGAATTTCTTCGGTTGCCGTCCTCATTGGGGCCTCTTCAAGCACATTTTCACTTGTCGTTCTCAGTCGGTTAAGAAAGCCAAGTCGAGTGACGATAAGACGGAAGTGATTCAGATGTGCGGGGGTCTTGGGATCCAGATGAGAAGCAAAAGTTCTTTTCAGCTATGATTCTTCCCTGGTTCGATCGCGGGTGGCGATCGACTGGTTCTCTGCGAGACCAGCCGACTCCGGGACAAAGCGACGGTCTTCCCCTTTCTCCCCGAATCGAGCGAAAACCCTTCTTCTCCGAAAGTGACACGGAAGAGAGGGCACAAGTCAAAGTGTTGGTTGGTCGAGTGGTTCAGCTTGTCCGCGACGGGGTGACTGGTATGGATTTGCTAGAGGTCTTCCTCCAGAGACGTATCCAACCGCTCCAAGCTCGTGACCATCCGATGTGGATGTATTCGGGTCTCGATGACACCACTCGGATTCACCCGGAGGAGGTCGACGAGGCTACGTTGGAGGGGTGGTTGTCAAGTATCACAGGGAACAAAGACAACCCCCAAGGAGCCAGGAGGATTCCTCCACTAGACCAATCATACGAAGTAGACCAGGTCCAATTCTGCATCTCTGACTATGACCTTGCCTTCTTCATTCTGTTTGCTTAAAATCAATCGACTGACCTTTGTCTTGTTTGTTGTCTTCTAGACCATTACTGAGATGTACTCGATGCCCAACGGGGCGCAAGAACAGGCCGAGGAGGGGGAGGCGAGCGGAGGCGAAAGTGAGGAGGAGTGGCAATCTGATGGTGAGGAGGAAGAGGATGACGACGGCTCCAGTGGAGAGGAGGAGGAGGAGGAAGTCGATCTTCCTCGCACGGAAAGGCGATCCAAGCTCACCCACGACCCCGCGAGCGAGTGTGGCAAAGCGCTGCGCTTTGTTAGGCGATCGTCAAACGCCTCTGACGGCTTCTCCGGCGCCGACTGAAAAAGCGCTGAAGCATCCACGAGCGGCGTCATCAAAGCCGCCGAAGGCCTTGCCCAAGATGAAAATGACCATTCCCACCATTTCCGGGTAACAGCAGAACTTGTGTTTTCTCGTTTATCATGGACAGACTCTTGGTCGACTCATTGACTAACCGACTGGTTTCTGAAATCTGCAGTGCTGCTACATCCGAGACCTCCGCCAGGAACGAAGACCAGGAAATGGAAGACGCTGTCACCTCCAACCTTGGTACGATCTCTGTGGTTTCACTTTTGGTCGATTGGATTTTCGTTTTTAACTTTGGATTTTTCCTGTAGCTCCGCCTACTGTCATTGATCTCCCTGATGATGACGACGAGGTGCCGCTGAGGCCGAGGAGGAATAGAAAGGCGCCAGTTGGCAAGACGACTCAGATTGCATCAGTGCCTGAGACACCGGTTCAGGAGGGTGGCAATACCACTCAGACTTCCGTGTCCTTCGCTGTGCCACTGACGAGTGTTCGGCCTTCATCGTCGACTGTTGACCCGCCCTCCCTTTTTCCACACACCACGTCCCAGAGGACCAAGTGGGTGCTGCTGAGGCTATACGCCAGGCGGGGATCATGATGGAGTAGGTGAAGGTGGTCCAGGAAGCCAGCCAAGTGGCCTATGATGCAGCTCAGCTCTTCGGAGCAACGTCCAATTTAGTTGGTCACCGCTTGTTCTTTTAGGATATGCTATCTGAAGACTCTCTTTCCGAAGATCTTTGTATCTGTACACCCAATGGGTGTGTCGATTGAATTTTTGGATTGGTGGGGGCACGCTGAGTGCACCCACTGGGTGTAGTCCCCGAGACTATGGTGGACTGCTGGCAGTCGACTGTAGTCTTTGTACTTTGAGTTTCTTCACTCTAACTTCTTCACTCGGTCTGGTCGGACCATGTCAAATGGAATCTTGGAACCAGTGGGGGCACACTGAGTGCACCCACTGGGTGTGGTCCCTGAGACCATGGTCGACTGCTGGCAGTCGACTAAGGTCTGAAGAACCTGTGTTTTTTTGGTAGATCATGATGAGACCGTGGCTGACTGCTGGCAGTTAGCTATGGTTTAGGATCATAACCTCTTTGTCTCTTTCGGTTGACTGATCGGACCAAGTCGGTAGAACCAGTGGGGGCACGCTGAGTGCACCCACTGGGTGTAGTCCCCGAGACTACTGTTGAATATTTTGATTCGGCTGTAGTCTTAGAAATGTTATGATTTTTCTCTTAGTCACTTAGAAGCAACCTATCTTTGATGTCTGTCACTGACCCTTCGCAGAAATCCATTGAGCTTGTGGCTCGCTATACTGAATTGGAAAACAAACAGATCCAGCTCAACCTTGACTTGAAGCTTGCTCAGGAGAACTTGCAGAAGGCGAGAGACGAAGCAAAAGGTATGGCTGGTGAGAACTTGACGACTGTCTTTATCTTTCTGCCCTTTCCTGATTCTGATCTCATTATCATTTTGCAAATAAAATGGAGGAGGCTCTGAAGAAGAAGGACCATGACCTTGCCGAGGCGCAGAAGGCGGCTTTGGACAAAACGAAGCTTGGGGAAGAAAAACTGGCTTCAGTCGGTAAATTTGAAGAGGAGAACGCCAATCTGAAAGCTGCTCTCGACACGGCCAACAAGGAGGTCAGTCGTCTGAAGATTGATAAGATAGCTCTGAATGACAAGGCTAGTGAACTGGTGGGGAAGAGGAATGATCTGGAGGCTTATCTGGGAGGGCTCGCCAAGAAGTTATTCATCATGCTTGAGGGTAATCTCTCCTACCCGACTGACTTGTTATCATCGACTCATCGTAGAACTGCTGGTTTATCATTGAATTGTGTTTACAGAATTCTGCCAAAACTTCGAGGAGGAGACCAGTCGAGTGGAGACAAGCTTGGACCCCATTAACTCTCATGTGAAGGATGAAGCTGCTATGAACGTGCTCCGACTGCTCGTGTTGCTGGTGTGGTCAACTACCTTGCTCGACTGAAGGTTGCGGCGTCGCGAATCGACACGACACTCTGGCCAGGAGCGACGCTTCAAAATGACCTCGAGTCTCTAATGACTCGACTGAATGAAGTTCCAGGTCGAGTGCAAGAATGGAAGAAGTCTTCGCAAAGGGCGCCGGCGCCCCTCTCGTCCTGGTCCGTGTTCACTGCAAGGAGGCGCGAGAGGAAAAGCTGGCGTCCATCAAAGTTGCCAATACCAAGAAGCACGACTTCCAATCTTTAATGGAGACCTTCATTGCTGCTGCCACTCGGATCGCTGACGGAATTGACTTGGACCAGTTTATCGTGCCCTCCAGTCCTCCACCCGAGGAGTAGGAAAAACTTCCATGCTTCGCCTTAAATTTGCCTCGGAATGCCGAGTGGTTTTGTAACCGATAAACTTTTACAGGCTTGACGCCTGAGCACTTCTGAATCCGTGATGTTATCTGAACTTGGCTTACCGTTGAATATGCTTGCATTTGCCTTCGAGCGAACTTTGTTCTTCACTCGGAATATACTTTAGTGCTTGAGACGCAGCTCTGAGGTGGAAAATCCAGTCGACCTGCACTTCATCGTTCTTGCAGGTAGGGATGGAGCACAGATTGCAATCGACCTGCGTCCTTGCGGATCGGGATGGAGCGCACGTAGTACTTGTGGCGCAGCTCCAAAGGAGAAGGTAGCAGTCGACCTGCACCTCGTCGTCCTTGCAGATCGGAATGGAGCGCATGTTGTACTTGTGGCGCAGCTCTGAAGGGGAAGGTAGCAGTCGACCTGCACCTCGTCGTCCTTGCGGATCGGGATGGAGCGCACGTTGTACTTGTGGCGCAGCTCCGAGGGAGAAGGCAGCAGTCGACCTGCACCTCATCGTCCTTGCGGATCGGGATGGATTTCATACTTAGGCGAGTACTTGGACTGCAGCTAAGCCCCCGAGTGGGATGGTTGCTCTCCACTTGGTAGGATTTTTAAATACTTAGGCGAGTGCTGGACTGCAGCTAAGCCCCCGAGTGGGAGGTTTGCTCTCCACTCGGTAGGATTTTTAAATACTTAGGCGGGTACTGGACTGCAGCTAAGCCCCCGAGTGGGAGGTTTGCTCTCCACTCGGTAGGACTTTAAAATACTTAGGCGAGTCTTGGACTGCAGCTAAGCCCCGAGTGGGAGGTTGCTCTCCACTCGGTGGGATTTTTAAATACTTAGGCGAGTCTTTGGACTGCAGCTAAGCCCCAGTGGGAGGTTTGCTCTCCACTCGGTGGGATTTTTAAATACTTAGGCGTCTTGGACTGCAGCTAAGCCCCGAGTGGGAGGTTGCTCTCCACTCGGTGGGATTTTAAATACTTAGGCAAGTACTAGACTGCAGCTAAGCCCCAGTGGGAGGTTTGCTCTCCACTCGGTGGGATTTTTAAATACTTAGGTAGTCTTGGACTGCAGCTAAGCCCCGAGTGGGAGGTTTGCTCTCCACTCGGTGGGATTTTTAAATACTTAGGCGAGTCTTGGACTGCAGCTAAGCCCCCAGTGGGAGGTTTGCTCTCCACTCGGTGGGATTTTAAATACTTAGGCGTAGTCTTGGACTGCAGCTAAGCCCCAGTGGGAGGTTTGCTCTCCACCGGTGGGATTTTTAGATACTTAGGCTAGTCTTGGACTGCAGCTAAGCCCCCGAGTGGGAGGTTTGCTCTCCACTCGGTAGGATTTTTAGATACTTAGGCGAAACGGATTCGCAGCTAAGCCCCCGAGTGGGAGGTTTGCTCTCCACTCGGTAGGATTTTTAGATACTTAGGCGAGTACTGGACTGCAGGTAAGCCCCCGAGTGGGAGGTTTGCTCTCCACTCGGTAGGATTTTTAGATACTTAGGCGAACGGATTCACAGCTAAGCCCCTGAGTGAGAGGCTTGCTCGTCACTCGGTAGGAATTTTAGATACTTAGGCGAGTACTGGACTGCAGCTAAGCCCCCAAGTGGGAGGTTTGCTCTCTACTCGGTAGGAATTTTAGATACTTAGGCGAAACAGATTCGCAGCTAAGCCCCCGAGTGAGAGGCCTGCTCGTCACTCGGTAGGAATTTTTTCACAAACTTAGGCGAAATGGATTCGCAGCTAAGCCACCCACTGGGGGATTTCTCACGTAAACAAAAGCAACAACAATCACTGGGAAAATTATAACACTCTTGTCTTTGATAAACAAACTACAGAGGTACTTTTTATTACATCTCATCCGAGTGAGTACTTAAGTATAAAAGGGGCGGAGCAGCTCTGCATTCCAAGCTCGTGGCTCATCAATCTGGCGATCGACATTGTAAAGACGGTACGCTGCATTGTGGAGAACTTTGGTGACGATGAATGGGCCTTCCCAAGTAGGAGGGAGCTTGTGTGGTTTCTGTTGATCCACTCGGAGGACCAAGTCTCCTTCTTGGAAGGCTCGACTCTTCACGTTTCTGGCATGGAATCGACGCAAGTACTGCTGATAGATAGTCGATCGGATCATGGCCATCTCTCTTTCTTCTTCTAGAAGGTCGACTGCGTCCTGTCGGGCTTGTTCTGCTTCATCTTCAGAGTAGAGCTCGACTCGGGGTGCATTGTGAAGCAGGTCACTCTGCAGAACTGCTTCAGCTCCATAGACCAGAAAGAATGGAGTTCGCCCAGTTGACCGATTAGGAGTGGTCCTCAATCCCCAAAGAACTGATGGAAGTTTGTCGACCCACGCACCTGCTGCGTGCTTGAGATCACGTATCAGCCGGGGTTTCAGTCCTTTGAGAATTAGGCAGTTTGCTCTTTCTGCTTGTCCATTCGACTGGGGGTGAGCGACGGAAGTGTAGTCGACTCGCGTGCCTTGAGAAGCGCAAAAGGCTCTGAATTTGTCGGAATCGAAGTTTGACCCATTATTAGTGCTGATGCTATGCGGAACTCCATACCTGAATATCAACTCTCTGATGAAGCTGATAGCAGTGCAGGCATCAAGATTCTTGATAGGCTTAGCTTCAATCCACTTAGTGAACTTGTCGACTGCCACCAGTAAATGGGTGAAGCCGCTCCTGCCAGTTCTTAGTGGTCCAACCATATCCAATCCGCAAACAGCGAAGGGCCAGACGAGTGGAATGGTCTTCAAGGCTGAGGCGGGTTTGTGTGACATATTGGAATAGAACTGACATCCTTCACACTTGTCGACTCTATCTTTCGCCATTTCATTTGCTCTTGGCCAGTAAAACCCCGCTCGGTATGCTTTAGCCACAATGGTCCGAGAGGACGCATGATGACCGCAGGTCCCCGAGTGGATATCGTCAAGAATTATCTGACCTTCTTCTGGTGTTATACATTTTCGATCGACTCGATCGCGCTTTCCCGTATAACTGTCCCTTTATCACAAGTAAAGGCCTTGGATCGACAGACGATCTTTCGAGCCTCTTCTTCATTCTCTCGGGAGCTCTTTCCTTAGGATATCGCGATGTAACGACCTTTGTCGATCGGGAGTGATGGCCAAAGCTTCCATGATCAGGTCGACCACATTTGGAACCTCAACTTGATCGGATCCGTGGCACTTTTTGGCTGCGGGGCTTCTTTGGTGAAAGGATCCTCTTGAAGCGATGGTGTGTGGATGTGTTCCAAAAATACATTACTTGGGAATGGCTTCTCTCTTGGAACCTATTTTGCCAAATCATCACCGCTTGATTTTTCGGTTGGGGTATATGATGAAGCTCTAACCCCTCGAATTTCTTCTCTAGCTTTCTCCTTTGCATTGCAGTAACCAGTCATGGCGGACTTCGACGCCCCCTCCTTCATCACTTGATTAACCACCAAATCTGAGTCGCCATAGACCATGAGGCGACGGACGCCGAGTGAAATGGCCATACGCAACCCATACAAAAGTGCTTCGTATTCTGCTTCGTTATTGGAGGAATCAAAGTGAATCTGGAGCACATATCCGAGCTTATCTCCTCGGGAAACCAACACTACCCCAACACGGAACCATTCAACATCTTAGAACCATCAAAGAACATGGTCCGGTGCTCGAGTGAACTTGAGTCGGCGATTCTTGTTCAATCCACTCGGCGACGAAATCTGCTATTGCTTGGGACTTGATGGCTTTCTTTGCCTCAAACTTGATATCTAGGGAAGGAGTTCAATCGCCCATTTTTCACTCGACCAGTTGCATCTGTTGTGCGAGAATCTCGACAATGGAGCATCGGCGACGATCGTAATGGAATGGTCGAGAAGTAATGAGCAACCTTCTTCGTGGTCATATAAATCCCATATACAAGCTTTCGATAATGAGGGTATCTTTGCTTTGATGGAGTCAAAACTTGAAACATAATATCTTCGGGCGCTGAACTTTAAAGGCTTTTCCTTCTTCTTCCTTTCGACCGTAAGTATCTTGTCTTGACGACTTGTCCGTGGCTGCAATGTAAAGCAGCAAAGGCTCTTTGCTGATTGGGGCAGCAAGCACCGGCTGGGTGGAGAGCAGGGCTTTTAGCTCTCCAAACGCTGCATCAGCTTCAGGAGTCCACTCGAACTTGTCTGACTTCTTCATCAGTCGATAAAGAGGCAATGCCTTTTCACTGAAACGAGAGATGAATCGACTTAAAGCGGCCAAGCAACCAGTAAGCTTCTAGACATCATGCACACGCACAGGACGTTTCATTCGGAGTATAGTACCAACTTTTTCTGGATTGGCGTCGATTCCTTGTTCGGAAATGAGAAAACTGAGTAACTTTTTGCCAGGAACTCCGGATGTGCACTTTGATGGATTAAGCTTTGATATCATACCTCCTGAGGTTGGCAAATGTCTCAGCAACGTCAGTCAGCAGGTTGGAACCCTTCCGTGACTTGACCACAATATCATCCATGTATGCTTCCACATTCTGACTGATTTGAGTGAGCAAACACTTCTGAATCATCCTCATGAACGTGGCTCCGGCATTCTTGAGGCCGAATGGCATGGTGACATAACAGAAGCACCCGAATGGAGTGATGAAAGCTGTTTTGATCTCGTCGGGTCCATACAAACGGATCTGATGGTAACCGGAATAGGCGTCTAAAAAAGACAGGCGCTCACATCCCGCAGTCGAGTCGACTATTTGGTCGGTGTGCGGGAGAGGAAAATGATCTTTCGGGTAGGCCCAATTGATATGTTTGAAGTCAATGCACATGCGAAGTGACTTGTCCTTCTTGGGGACCATGACAACATTGGCGAGCACTCGGAGTGGTAAATCTCTCGGATAAACTCCGCTGCTAAGAGCCGAGCCACCTCCTTGCCAATGGCCTTTCTCTTCTGGACGGCGGACCGTCGAAGATGTTCTTTGACAGGTTTCACTTTTGGGTTGACTAGTAGATGGTGCTCAGCCAGCCCCCTGGGAACACCCGGCATGTCAGAGGGCTTCCATGCGAAGATGTCCCAATTCTCACGGAGGAACTGGATGAGCGCTTCTTCCTATTTGGAGTCGAGTGTTGTAGAGATATGAGTCGGAGCAGCACTGGGGTCGGTCGGGTGAATGTGAATCGGTTTTGTCTCACCAGACGACTGAAACGCTGATTCCGTAGCAGGCTTCTTGGCTCGCAACAAATCACTTGGGTCTGCAATTTTCTGGTATTCCTGCAGCTCTACCACTGCCATCTGAGCATCGGCGATCTTTGAGCCTTTCTGAAAGCACTCTTCTGCCTTCTTCCGATTGCCAATAATAGTGATCACACCTTTGGGACCAGGCATCTTCAATTTGAGGTAGACATAACATGGTCGAGCCATGAAACGTGCATAAGCTGGCCTGCCCAAAATAGCGTGATAAGCACTCTGGAAATCCACAACTTCAAACGTCAACATTTCTTTGCGGTAATTCTTGGAATCACCGAAAACCACATCAAGAGCAATTTGGCCGAGTGACTTAGCCTTCTTTCCAGGAATGATTCCATGGAAACTCATGTTGCTGGTACCGAGTCTGGACATTGGAATGCCCATCCCTTTTAACATCTCTGCATATTGTATATTCAGGCCACTACCACCATCCATCAAAACTTTAGTCAGTCGAGTGCCTTCGACGAATGGGTCGACCACCAAAGCTTGCCTCCCAGGGGTGGCTATGTGTGTCGGATGATCGGACTGGTCGAATGTGATGGCAGTCTGAGACCATTTCAGATAACTGGGTGTCGCCGGAGCAACCATATTCACTTCTCGGTTGATAACTTTCAATCGACTTTTTCTTTCAACATCAGCAAAAATCATCAGGGTGGAATTGACCTGGGGATATCCATCATCACTATCTTCTTTGTCCTCAACTTTGTCCGACTCCTTTTCCTTATCTTTGGGTTGTTTCCCCTGGAATTGCTGGATCAAGAGCCGACACTGTCGAGTGGTATGTTTTGGGTAAATGAGTTTACCCTCTTCATCTTTCTTTCTGTGAATGTGGCATGGCAAATCCAACACATCATTTCCGTCTTGGTCTTTCACCTTCTTAGGGTTCCAAGGCCCTTTGGGCTTCCCTTTAAACTTTCCTTGAGTCACGGCCAAGGCTTCTCCAGGAGCAGCTTGCTCGGCTTTCCGCTTCTGCTTCCCACTGGAGTTCCCTCCTCCGGTTTAAGTGGGCGATCGACTTGTGCTTACCACTCGGGCGATCCTCTTCTTCACCATTGGCATACTTGGTGGCAATCTCCATCATTCGACTCAGAGACATGTCTCCGGTTCGACTGAATTTCAGGTTTAGCTCTCTGTACTTAACGCCTTCCTTGAAGGCACAGACTGCCTGGTGATCAGATACATTCTCTACCGTGTGATGCAACATGATCCATCTCTGGATGTAATCCCTCAAAGTTTCATTCGACTTCTGCACACAAGATTGCAGCTCTGTCAACGCTGCTGGTTGCTTGCAAGTTCCTTCAAATGTTCTGACAAACACTCGAGCAAGATCTTCCCAAGTGTAAATGTTGCTGGGTGCTTACTGATTCAACCATGCTCTAGCTGAGCCCTCCAACATAAGAGGCAGGTGTTTCATGGCCACTTCATCGTTGCTGCCGCCAATCTGAATAGCCACTCGGTAGTCTTCAAGCCAAGTATTAGGCTTGGACTCACCGATGAACTTATCGACTCGATCGCCAACTTTGAAGTTGGGAGGAATCGCCATGACCACGATGGCTCTCTTTGAAGCACTCTGGTCTGAGACGTGTACTCTGCTGCTGGTGGGTACATCTCTGTCATGACCTTCTTGGTGAGCTCTGTTCCTGTCGACCAAACCTTGAACGAGAATGGATCTCGCATCAAAGCCGGGTTCCCTAGGGTCGACTGGAATCCTTCGCCCAACACTGTGAGGGCGTCTGTCATCCTGTTGTCGAGGCGCGTATGATCCACTCTTTGGGGGAGGGGTGGGCACTCGACGTCGATCATCACGATCGAGTCGGTGATCATACTGCTCACGGTTCTTGTACTGGTCACGCCGGTCCCCACGTCCCTCACGCCTCGGGGGCGATCTTGGGCTATGGGCCGACTAGACTGTATTTGCAGCGACGGATCTGCTGTGGATCCTATTCCGCGACTGTGATACAACTGAATTTTGATCTCCTGCCGCCCGGAGTAATGCTCTGATCTGTAACAAGCCTTTGCCAGCCTCTGACTGGGAAGGCTGAATCGACTCTGCTATACAGGCTGCAGCTGCTAAATTCTGAATCGGAGTTCGATATACCTGAGTCGGTGGTGGAAAGAGTTGACGTCGACTGGATTCTGGAACCCGTTGTCGCGCACGCTCATCGAGTACTCGCTGGAGGTTCTCCAGTCGACTGCGCTCAGCCAAGTTGTCCAAGCGCGCGTCCTCTAAGGCACGAGCCTCGGGGGTTTATCCAACGATAGGAGTGTGCAGCGCATCCATGTTCCGGTGGCGAAGTTCTTCTCTCTGTAGCGAAGTGAGGGGCTCAGGGAGATACTCTTCATGGGCATGGGACAGATCGCCTCCGCCGTCGCCTCCGTCGGTGGGGGGAAAGCCGGGAGGACTGTGTGGTCCATCGACCATCAGAACCTCGGCATTGGAACATCTTTGTCGCTTTTCGGATGCGATCTCTCATGAGCGGTCGACAGTCGAACAGGACGTAGAGAGATTCGTCGGGCTCGATCGCCGCGACTTGGGGGGTGGCCGACTGGCGAGCCACCGCGTGCCTCACCCACCGCTGAAGCCTCGACCGACCGGAGCGCTTGCACCGGCAGGAAACAGGGAGGGAGGACGACACAGGGGCCGACTGATACTGGGTCGACGGTTGCCGCAGGAGGACGCCGCGGACGCACGCGCAAAAGTGCGTCGCCCCGCAGACAGGGAGCGCGTCGATGTCGAGCGGAGCCTCCTGAAGCCAAGTGGAGTCGTCGGCGATGAACATGAGCGCGTCGAGACGGATCTCGCGGCCCTCAACCAAAACTCCGCCTGAAACCATGACGAAGGAGATCAGAAAAATCGCAACTTCTCCAATTAGTCGCTAAGACACCTGCCCCACGGTGGGCACCAACTGTCGTGGTTCTAAGTCTGACAGTAGTGTAGGGGGTTAGGAATGGAGAGGCAAGATCCTAGCTATGGAGTAGTTGTATACGCAAGAGGTTTATGAGTTCAGGCCCTTCTCGGAGGAAGTAACAGCCCTACGTCTCGGAGCCCGGAGGCGGTCGACTGGATTATGGGTGTATGAGTTACAGGGGTGCGAACCCTTTACACTAAGGAGGGGGTGGCTTATATAGAGTTCGCCAGACCCCTCCGGCCCTCAGTTATGCAGGGTTTAAGGTACATTAAGATCGGGCGTTACTGGTAACGCCACAAATAAAGTGCTATGATGACCATAAAAGCTACTCAATGACCGACCGTTTGCGTGCAGAGCGACTTTAGATCTCCTGGCTGTCGAGTGGTTGGCTTCATGGTCGAGTGTCTTCGAGTCCGTCGAGTGGAACACTTCTGAGTCAATCGAAAGGTGGTTTCTTCTAGAGATGTCCTTGGGGAGGGTAGTTTGGACAGGTCCATGACCCTACCCTAGGTACATAGCTTCATCAGGCAAGAACCCTTTCTTTGCCTGATCCATTTTGAACTTCTTCAAAACTTTATCAAGGTATGTGCTTTATGAAAGTCCAATTAAGCGTCTTGATCTATCTCTATAGATCTTGATGCCCAATATGTAAGCAGCTTCACCGAGGTCTTTCATTGAAAAACTTTTATTCAAGTATCCCTTTATGCCATCCAGAAATTCTATATCATTTCCAATTAATAATATGCCATCTACATATAATATCAGAAATGCTACAGAGCTCCCACTCACTTTCTTGTAAATACGGGCTTCTCCAAAAGTCTGTATAAAACCATATGCTTTGATCACACTATCAAACCGTTTATTCCAACTCTGAGATGCTTGCACCAGTCCATAAATGGATCGCTGGAGCTTGCACACTTTGTCAGCACCTTTAGGATCGACAAAACCTTTCGGTTGCATCATATACAACTCTTCTTCCAGAACCATTCAGGAATGCAGTTTAGACATCCATTTGCCAAATTTCATAATCATAAAATGCGGCAATTGCTAACATGATTCGGACAGACTTAAGCATCGCTACGGGTGAGAAAGTCTCATCGTAGTCAACCCCTTGAACTTGTCGAAAACCTTTTGCAACAAGTTGAGCTTTGTAGACGATTACATTACCATCGGCGTCGTCTTCTTCTTGAAGATCCATTTATTCTCGATGGCTTGCCGATCATCGGGCAAGTCAACCAAAGTCCACACTTTGTTTTCATACATGGACCCCATCTCAGATTTCATGGCCTCAAGCCATTTTGCGGAATCTGGGCTCATCATTGCTTCCTCATAGTTCGTAGGTTCGCCATGGTCAAGTAAATGACTTCCGAATAGGATTACCGTACCACTCAGTGCGGATCTTACTCGTAGACCCACGAGGTTCGGTAGTAACTTGATCTGAAGTTTCATGATCAGTATCATTAGCTTCCTCACTGATTGGTGTAGTTGTCACAGGAATCGGTTCTTGTGATGAACTACTTTCCAATAAGGGAGCAGGTACAGTTACCTCATCAAGTTCTACTTTCCTCCCACTCACTTCTTTCGAGAGAAACTCCTTCTCTAGAAAGGATCCGAACTTAGCAACAAAAATCTTGCCTTCAGATTTGTGATAGAAGGTGTACCCAATAGTCTCTTTTGGGTATCCTATGAAGACACATTTCTCCGATTTGGGTTCGAGCTTATCTGGTTGAAGTTTCTTCACATAAGCATCGCAACCCCAAACTTTAAGAAACGACAACTTTGGTTTCTTGCCAAACCACAGTTCATAAGGCGTCGTCTCAACGGATTTTGATGGTGCCCTATTTAACGTGAATGTGGCCGTCTCTAAAGCATAACCAAAAAAACGATAGCGGTAAATCAGTAAGAGACATCATAGATCGCACCATATCTAGTAAAGTACGATTACGACGTTCGGACACACCATTATTCTGTGGTGTTCCGGGTGGCGTGAGTTGCGAAACTATTCCGCATTGTTTCAAATGTAGACCAAACTCGTAACTCAAATATTCTCCTCCACGATCAGATCGTAGAAACTTTATTTTCTTGTTACGATGATTTTCAACTTCACTCTGAAATTCTTTGAACTTTTCAAAAGTTTCAGACTTATGTTTCATCAAGTAGATATACCCATATCTGCTTAAATCATCTGTGAAGGTGAGAAAATAACGATATCCGCTACGAGCCTCAACATTCATCGGACAACATACATCTATATGTATGATTTCCAAAAAATCTGTTGCTCTCTCCATAGTTCCGGAGAACGGCGTTTTAGTCATCTTGCCCATGAGGCACGGTTCGCAAGTACCAAGTGATTCATAATCAAGTGATTCCAGAAGTCCATCGGTATGGAGTTTCTTCATGCGTTTTACACCAATATGACCCAAACGACAGTGCCACAAATAAGTTGCACTATCATTATCAACTCTGCATCTTTTGGCTTCAAAATTATGAATATGTGTATCACTATCATCAAGATTTAATAAAAATAGACCACTCTTCAAGGGTGCATGACCATAAAAGATATTACTCATATAAATAGAACAACCATTATTATATGATTTAAATGAATAACCGTCTCACATAAAACAAGATCCAGATATAATGTTCATGCTCAACGCCGGCACCAAATAACAATTATTTAGGTCTAAAACTAATCCCGATGGTAGATGTAGAGGTAGCGTGCCGACCGCGATCACATCGACTTTGGAACCATTTCCACGCGCATCGTCACCTCGTCCTTAGCCAATCTTCGCTAATCAGTAGTCCCTGCTTTGAGTTGCAAATATTAGCAATGTAACTAGTATCAAATACCTAGGTGCTACTGCGAGCATTACTAAGGTACACATCAATAACATGTATATCACATATACCTTTGTTCACCTTGCCATCCTTCTTATCCGCCAAATACTTGGGGTAGTTCCGCTTCCAGTGACTAGTCTGCTTGCGGAGAAGCACTCGGGCCAGGGCTTAGGTCCGACTTGGGTTTCTTATCCTGAGCAGCAACTTGCTTGCTGTTCTTCTTGAAGTTCCCCTTCTTCTTCCCTTTGCCCTTTTTCTTGAAACTAGTGGTCTTGTTGACCATCAACACTTGATGCTCCTTCTTGATTTCTACCTCCGCAGCCTTTAGCATTGCGAAGAGCTCGGGAATAGTCTTGTCCATCCCTTGCATATTATAGTTCATCACGAAGCTCTTGTAGCTTGGTGGCAGTGATTGAAGAATTCTGTCAATGACACTATCATCAGGAAGAATAACTCCCACTTGAATCAAGTGATTATTATACCCAGACATTTTGAGTATATGTTCACTGACAGAACTATTCTCCTCCATCTTACAGCTATATAACTTATTGGAGACTTCATATCTCTCAGTCCAGGCATTTGCTTGAAATATTAACTTCAACTCCTGGAACATCTCATATGCTCCATGACGTTCAAAACGTCGTTGAAGACCCGGTTCTAAGCCGTAAAGCATGGCACAATGAACTATCGAGTAGTCATCAACTTTGCTCTGCCAGACGTTATTAACATCGTCAGTTGCATCTGCAGCAGGCCTGGCACCCAGCGGTGCTTCCAGGACGTAATTCTTCTGTGCAGCAATGAGGATAATCCTTTAAGTTACGGACCCAGTCCGTGTAATTGCTACCATCATCTTTCAACTTAGTTTTCTCAAGGAACGCATTAAAATTCAATGGAACAACAACACGAGCCATCTATCTACAACAAACACAGACAAGCAAAATACTATCAGGTACTAAGTTCATGATAAATTTAAGTTCAATTAATCATATTACTTAAGAACTCCCACTTAGACAGACATCTCTCTAGTCATCTAAGTGATCACGTGATCCAAATCAACTAAACCATGTCCGATCATCACGTGAGATGGAGTAGTTTCAATGGTGAACATCACTATGTTGATCATATCTACTATATGATTCACGCTCGACCTTTCGGTCTCCGTGTTCCAAGGCCATATCAGATATGCTAGGCTCGCCAAGTTTAACCTCGAGTATTCCGCGTGTGCAACTGTTTTGCACCGTTGTATTTGAACGTAGAGCCTATCACACCCGATCATCACATGGTGTCTCAAAGCACGAAGAACTTTCATAACGGTGCATACCGAGGAGAACACTTCTTGATAATTAGTGAGAGATCATCTTAAAATGCTACCGTCAATCAAAGCAAGATAAGATGCATAAAGGATAAACATGACATGCAATCAATATAAGTGATATGATATGGCCATCATCATCTTGTGCTTGTGATCTCCATCTCCGAAGCACCGTCGTGATCACCATCGTCACCGGCGCGACACCTTGATCTCCATCGTAGCATTGTTGTCCTCTCGCCAATCTTATGCTTCTACGACTATCGCTACTGCTTAGTGATAAAGTAAAGCATTACAGGGCGATTGCATTTCATACAATAAAAGCGACAACCATATGGCTCATGCCAGTTGCCGATAACTTCGGTTACAAAACATGATCATCTCATACAATAAAATATAGCATCACGTCTTGACCATATCACATCACAACATGCCCTGGAAAAGCAAGTTAGACGTCCTCTACTTTGTTCTTGCAAATTTTATGTGGCTGTTATGGGCTGAGCAAGAACCGTTCTTACCTACGCATCAAAACCACAATGATAGTTCGTCAAGTTAGTGTTGTTTTAACCTTCACAAGGACTAGGCGTAGCCACACTCGGTTCAACTAAAGTTGGAGAAACAGACACCCGCCAGCCACCTGTGTGCAAAGCACGTCGGTAGAACCAATCTCGCATAAGCGTACGCGTAATGTCGGCCTGGGCCGCTTCATCCAACAATACCGCCGAACCAAAGTATGACATGCTAGTAGGCAGTATGACTTGTATCACCCACAACTCACTTGTGTTCTACTCGTGCATATAACATCTCCGCATAAAATCTGGCTCGGATGCCACTGTTGGGGAACGTAGTAATTTCAAAAAAATTCCTATGCACACGCAATATCATGGTGATGCATAGCAACGAGAGGGGAGAGTGTTGTCCACGTACCCTCGTAGACCGAAAGCGGAAGCGTTATAACAACGTGGTTGATGTTGTCGTACGTCTTCGCGGCCCGAGCGATCAAGCACCGAAACTACGACACCTCCGAGTTCTAGCACACGTTCAGCTCGATGACGATCCCCGGACTCCGGTCCAGCAAAGTGTCGGGGAAGAGTTCCGTCAGCACGACGGCGTGGTGACGACCTTGATGTTCTACCGTCGTAGGGCTTCGCCTAAGCACCGCTACGATATGACCGAGGTGGAATATGGTGGAAGGGGGCACCGCACACGGCTAAGAAACGATCACGAAGATCAAGTTGTGTGTCATGGGGTGCCCCCCCTGCCCCCATATATAAAGGAGGGAGGGGGGAGGTGCGGCCGCCCCCTAGGGGTGCCCTGGAGGAGTCCTACTCCCATCGGGAGTAGGACTCCCCCTCTTGCCTTGTTGGAGAAGGAAAGGGGAAGGGGGAAAGAGGAAAGGGGGGCGCCGCCCCCCCCCCCTTCCTTGTCCTATTCGGACTAGGGGGGGAGGGGGCGCGCGGCCTGCCCTGGCCGGCTCTCCTCTTCTCCCTTAGGGCCCATGTAGGCCCATTAACCCCCGGGGGGGGGGAGGGGGGGTTTCGGTAACCCCCCGGTACTCCGGTAAAATCCCGATTTTACCCGGAACGATTCCGATATCCAAATACAGGCTTTCAATATATCAATCTATGTCTCGGCCATTTCGAGACTCCTCGTCAAGTCCGTGATCACATTCGGGGCTCTGAACAACCTTCGGTACATCAAAACTCATAAACTCATAATATAACTGTCATCGAAACCTTAAGTGTGCGGACCCTACGGGTTCGAGAACTATGTAGACATGACCTAGAACTATTTCCGGTCAATAACAAATAGCGGAACCTGGATGCTCATATTGGCTCATGACCTAGACATGACCTAGATATTTATCGGTCAAACCGCATAACAACATAAGTTGTTCCCTTTGTCATGGGTATGTTACTTGCCCGAGATTCGATCGTCGGTATCTCAATACCTAGTTCCATCTCGTTACCGGTAAGTCTCTTTACTTGTTACATAATGCATGATTCCATAACTAACTCATTAGCTACATTGCTTTCAAGGCTTATAGTGATGTGCATTACCAAGAGGGCCCAGAGATACCTCTCCGACAATCGGAGTGACAAAACCTAATCTCGAAATACGCCAACTCAACATGAACCTTTGGAGACACCTGTAGAGCTCCTTTGTAATCACCCAGTTATGTTGTGACGTTTGGTAGCACACAAAGTGTTCATCCGGTAAACGGGAGTTGCATAATCTCATAGTTATAGGAACTTGTATAAGTCATGAAGAAAGCAATAACAACATACTAAACGATCAAGTGCTAAGCTAACGGAATGGGTCAAGTCAATCACATCATTCTCCTAATGAAGTGATCTCATTAATCAAATGACAACACATGTCTATGGTTAGGAAAAATAACCATCTTTAATTAATGAGCTAGTCAAGTAGAGGCATACTAGTGACATTAAGTTTGTCTATGTATTCACACATGTATCATGTTTCCGGTTAATGCAATTCTAGCATGAATAATAAACATTTATCATGATATGAGGAAATAAATAATAACTTTATTATTGCCTCTAGGGCATATTTCCTTCACTTTCCTCTTCAAGGGAAAACCAACGCAAGTGCTCAAGAGGTAGCAAGAAGGATTTCTGGCGCCGTTGCCGGGGAGTCTACGCAAAAGTCAACATACCAAGTACCCATCACAAACCCTTATCTCCCGCATTACATTATTTGTCATCTGCCTCTCATTTTCCTCTCCCCCACTTCACCCTTGCCGTTTTATTCGCCCTCTCTCTCCGTCCTCCTTCTCTTTCTCTATTTGCCTCTTTTTGCCCGTCTCTTGTTTGCTTGTGTGGTGGATTTCTTGCTTGTCGTTATGGATAGTCCTCTATATTCTCCGTTGTCTCCCGAAAATGAAGTTCTTAATTTTAAGCAAAGGGAAGGAGAAAATCTAAAAGACGCTTGGTATAGAATTTGCAATGCTCAAAATAGATCTACTAGAAAGCAATCTACTTCCATTCTTCTCCGCAATTTTTATGTAGGCACTACTCCTTGGCATATATATGTCCTTGATAGAATTACTGGAGGGAATTTCTTGGGTAGCCACACTTTTGATTCTGATAATGCTATGATAGATTTGTTTGGCTCACCCCCTCTTTTGGTTAATGGAACTATGTTAACTTTGGAGCATGTAATGCAAAAACTTGAAATTATTGAAAATAAAGTTGCTACCATAGAGTTAATTGAAAATTTGGATAAAAAGATCCACAACCAAATTACTCAATATGGATCTAAAGTAGGAGTCACTTTGAAAAATATTAAGGAGAAGGAACCCATAGTTAATGAAAGAATAAATCAGGATTCCACTAGAATCGATAAACTTGAGGGTATCATTACCAACTTGGGAACCGATTTTTCTTCCATAAAGAATACTCCAAGTCCTCCTCTAGCAAAGAAACTGCGGATCTCAAATCTACAAGTATTCATCCTAATCTTTTTGCTATCATTAAGAAACCATTTGCTACTAATGATTTATTCGATCTTGTGCCTAGAAGTTTGATTATTGATAAAAAGAAAGAAACTCCTAAAGGTTATAGATGTCTCATTAAAGAATTACCAACTAAAGATACCTAGATCTATCCTCGTTTTTATGCGTAGCTAGGGGCGTTAAACGATAGCGCTTGTTGGGAGGCAACCCAATTTTATTTTTATTCCTCGCTTTTTGCTCCTGTTTAGTAATAAATAATTTATCTAGCCTCTGTTTTGGTTGTGTTTTTTGTGTTTAATTAGTGTTTGTGCCAAGTAGAACCGTTGGGAAGACTTGGGGAAAGTCTTTTTAATCTTGCTGTAAAAAACAGAAACTTAAGCGCTCACGAGAATTGCTGCCATTTTTATTTGGAAAGTGCTATTTAGTTAATTCTTTTTGAAGATGATTAAAAGATAAATTCCTCACGTCCAGCAATTTATTTTAGAATTTTTGGGGTTCCATATTGCATTAGCTACAGATTACTACAGACTGTACTATTTTTGACAGATTCTGTTTTTCGTGCGTTGTTTCCTTATTTTGATGAATCTACGGCTAGTAAAATAGTTTATAAACCATAGAGAAGTTGGAATACACTGGGTTTAACACCCATATAAATAAAGAATGAGTTCATTACAGTACCTTGAAGTGGTGTTTTGTTTTCTTTCGCTAACAGAGCTCACGAGATTTTCTACTTTAAGTTTTGTGTTGTGAAGTTTTCAAGTTTTGGGTAAAAGATTTGATGGATTATGGAATAAGGAGTGGAAAGAGCCTAACCTTGGGGATGCCCAAGGCACCCCGAGATAATCTAAGGACACCTAAAAGACAAAGCTTGGGGATGCCCCGGAAGGCATCCCCTCTTTCGTCTACTTCCATCGGTAACTTTACTTGGAGCTATACTTTTATTTACCACATGATATGTGTTTTGCTTGGAGCGTCTTGTATGATTCGATTCTTTGCTTTTTAGTTTACCACAATCATCCTTGCTGTACACACCTTTTGAGAGAGACACACATGATTTGGAAATTATTAGAATACTCTATGTGCTTCACTTATATCCTTTGGGTTATATAGTTTTTGCTCTAGTGCTTCACTTATATCTTTTAGAGCACGTCGGTGGATTTGTTTTACAGAAACTATTGTTCTCTCATGCTTCACTTAGATTATTTTGAGAGTCCTACAAAACAGCATGGTAATTTGCTTTAATCATGTTAGGAATTCAAGAAAAAATTTCTTATGGGTGTGTTGAATACTATGAGAAGTTTGATACTTGATAATTGTTTTGAGATATGGAGATGGTAATATTAGAGTCATGATAGTTGAGTAGTTGTGAATTTGAGAAATACTTGTGTTAAAGTTTGTGATTCCCGTAGCATGCACGTATGGTGAATCGTTATGTGATGAAGTCAGAGCATGATTTATTTATTGATTGTCTTCCTTATGATTGGCGGTCGAGGACGAGCGATGGTCTTTTCCTACCAATCTATCCCCCTAGGAGCATGCGCGTAATACTTTGCTTTGATAACTTGTAGATTTTTGTAATAAATATATGGGTTCTTTATGAATAAGGTTAAGTCCATGGATCATACGCACTTTTCTTCCTTCCACCATTGCTAGCCTCTCTAATACCGCGCATATTTCGCCGATATCATACACCCACCATATACCGTCCTCAAAACAGCCACCACACCTACCTATCATGGCATTTCCATAGCCATTCCGAGATATATTGCCATGCAACTTTCCACCGTTCCGTTTACTATGACACGCTCCATCATTGTCATATTGCTTTGCATGATCATGTAGTTGACATTGTATTTGTGGCAAAGCCACCGTTCATAATTCTTCCATACATGTCACTCATGTATCATTGCATATCCTGGTACACCGCCGGAGGCATTCACATAGAGTCATACTCCCTCCGTCCTTTAAAGAGTGTACTTCCAACTTTGTTGGAAGGTCAAACTATCTTAATGTTTGACCGAGTTTACGCAAAAATACATCAATGTTTGTGAAACTAAATAGGTATAAGATAAAAATATATTTTATCATGAATCTAATGCTACTAATTTGATGACATAAATATTGGTGTATTATTGTATAATTACGGTCAAACATAAAAAAGTTTGACTTTCCAACAAAGTTGGAAGTACACTCTTTAAAGGACGGAGGGAGTATTTTGTTCTAAGTATTGAGTTGTAATTGTTGAGTTGTAAGTATATATAAGTGTGATGATGATCATTTTTAGAGCATTGTCCCAAGTGAGGAAAGGATGATGGAGACTATGATTCCCCCACAAGTCGGGATGAGACTCCGGACGAAAAAAAGAGAGGCCAAAGAAGCCCAAATAAAAAAAAAGAGGCCATAAAAAAAAGAAAAGGCCCAAATAAAAAATATATCAGAGAAAAAGAGAGAAGGGACAATGCTACTATACTTTTACCACACTTGTGCTTCAAAGTAGCACCATGATCTTCATAATAGAGAGTCTCCTATGTTATCACTTTCATATACTAGTGGGAATTTTTCATTATAGAACTTGGCTTGTATATTCCAATGATGGGCTTCCTCAAAATGCCCTAGGTCTTCGTGAGCAAGCGGGTTGGATGCACACCCACTTAGTTCCTTTTGTTGAGCTTTCATATACTTATAGCTCTAGTACATCCGTTGCATGGCAATCCCTACTCACTCACATTGATATCTATTGATGGGCATCTCCATAGCCCGTTGATACGCCTAGTTGATGTGAGACTATCTTCCCTCTTTTTTGTCTCTTCCACAACCACCATTCTATTCCACCTAAAGTGCTATGTCCATGGCTCACGATCATGTATTGCGTGAAGATTGAAAAAGTTTGAGAACACCAAAAGTATGAAACAATTGCTTGGCTTGTCATCGGGGTTGTGGATGATTTAAATACTTTGTGTGGTGAAGATAGAGCATAGCCAGACTATATGATTTTGTAGGGATAACTTTCTTTGTCCATGTTATTTTAAAGAGACATAATTGCTTAGTTAGTATGCCTGAAGTATTATTATTTCTATGTCAATATTAAACTTTTGTCTTGAATCTTTTGGATCTGAATATTCATACCACAATTAAGAAGAATTACATTGAAATTATGCCAAGTAGCATTCCACATCAAAAATTCTGTTTTTATCATTTACCTACTCGAGGACGAGCAGGAATTAAGCTTGGGGATGCTTGATACGTCTCCAACGTATCTATAATTTTTTATTGTTCCATGCTATATTATATTCTGTTTTTGACATTATTGGGCTTTATTATACACTTTTATATTATTTTTGGGACTAACCTATTAACTGGAGGACCAGCCCAGAATTGTTGTTTTTTTGCCTATTTCAAAGTTTCGCAGAAAAAGAATATCAAACGGAGTCCAAACGGAATGAAACCTTTGGGAACGTGATTTTTGGAACAAACATGATCCAGAGGACTTGGACCCTACGTCAAGACATCAACCAGGAGGCCACGAGGTAGGGGACGCGCCTACCCCCCTGGGCACGCCCTCCACCCTCGTGGGCCCCTTGTTGCTCCAACGACGTACTCCTTCCTCCTATATATACCTACGTACCCCCAAACTACCAGATACGGAGCCAAAACCCTAATTCCACCGCCGTAACTTTCTGTATCCACGAGATCCCATCTTGGGGCCTTTTCTGGAGCTCCGCCGGAGGGGGCATCGATCACGAAGGGCTTCTACATCCACACCATAGCCTCTCCGATGAAGTGTGAGTAGTTTACTTCAGACGTACAGGTCCATAGTTATTAGTTAGATGGCTTCTTCTCTGTTTTTGGATCTCAATACAAAGTTCTCCCCCTCTCTAGTGGAGATCTATTCGATGTAATCTTCTTTTGTGGTGTGTTTGTTGAGACCAATGAATGTGGGTTTATGATCAAGTTTATCTATGAAAAATATTTGAATCTTCTCTGAATTCTTTTATGTATGATTGTTTATCTTTGCAAGTCTCTTCGAATTATCAGTTTTGTTTGGCCTACTAGATTGATCTTTCTTGCAATGGGAGAAGTGCTTAGCTTTGGGTTCAATCTTATGTGTCCTTTCCAGTGTGATGAGGGGCAACAAGGCACGTATTGTATTGTTGCAATCGAGGATAACAAGATGGGGTTTATATCATATTGCATGAGTTTATCCCTCTACATCATGTCATCTTGCTTAAAGCGTTACTCTGTTCTCTTGAACTTAATACTCTAGATGCATGCTGGATAGCGGTCGATGTGTGGAGTAATAGTAGTAGATGCAGGCAGGAGTCGGTCTACTTGTCTCGGGCGTGATGCCTATATACATGATCATACCTAGATTATCTCATAAGTATGCTCAGTTCTGTCAATTGCTCAATAGTAATTTGTTCACCCACCATAATTACTTATGCTCTTGAGAGAAGCCACTAGTGAAACCTATGGCCCTCGGGTCTATTTTCCATCATATTAATCTTCCAATACTTAGTTATTTCCTTTGCCTTTTATTTTACTTTTCATCTTTATCATAAAAATACCAAAAATATTATCTTATCATATCTATCAGATCTCACTCTCGTAAGTGACCGTGTAGGTTGACAACCCCTTATAGTGTTGGTTGCGAGGATTTATTTGTTTGTGTAGGTGCGAGGGACTCGTGCGTGGCCTCCTACTAGATTGATACCTTGGTTCTCAAAAACTGAGGGAAATACTTACGCTACTCTGCTGCATTACCCTTTCCTCCTCAAGGGAAAACCAATGCAAGTGCTCAAGAGGTAGCACAGACCTCTAGGACTTTCCAGTAGGGTAGGTCCCAAAATATAGATTTCTTCTTCCACATGGGTGCGCGTCCCTCAGCGTCATTCGGAACAGCTAGTCTGCCGGGACCCTTTCCAAAGATTATGTGTAAATCATTGACCATAGCAAGTACGTGATCACCGTTACGCATGGCAGGCTTCTTCCGGTGATCTGCCTCGCCTTTGAAATGCTTGCCTTTCTTTCAACATTGATGGTTGGTCGGAAGAAATCGACGATGGCCTAGGTACACATTCTTCCTGCATTTGTCCAGGTATATACTTTCCGTGTTAGCTAAACAGTGCGTGCATGCGTGGTATCCCTTGTTTGTCTGTCCTGAAAGGTTACTGAGAGCGGGCCAATCGTTGATGGTTACAAAAAGCAACGCGTGCAGATTAAATTCCTGTTGTTTGTGCTCATCCCACACACGTACACCGTTTCCATTCCACGGCTGTAAAAGTTCTTCAACTAATGGCCTTAGGTACACATCAATGTCGTTGTCGGGTCGCTTAGGGCCTTGGATGAGAACTGGCATCATAATGAACTTCCGCTTCATGCACATCCAAGGAGGAAGGTTATACATACATAGAGTCACGGGCCAGGTGCTGTGATTGCTGCTCTGCTCCCCGAAAGGATTAATGCCATCCGCGCTTAAACCAAACCATACGTTCCTTGGGTCAGCTGCAAACTCAGCCAAGTACTTTCTCTCGATTTTTCTCCACTACGACCCGTCAGTGGGTGCTCTCAACTTCCCGTCTTTCTTACAGCCCTCTCTGCCATCGCATCAACTTGGCATGCTCTTCGTTTCCGAAAAGACATTTCAACTGTGGTATTATAGGAGCATACCACATCACCTTCGCAGGAACCCTCTTCCTGGGGGACTCGCCGTCAACATCACCAGGGTCATCTCGTATGATCTTATACCTCAATGAACGCATACCGGGCATGCGTTCAAATCCTCGTACGCACCGCGGTAGAGGATGCAGTCATTAGGGCATGCATGTATCTTCTACACCTCCAATCCTAGAGGGCATACGACCTTCTTTGCTGCGTACGTACTGTCGGGCAATTCGTTATCCTTTGGAAGCTTCTTCTTCAATATTTTCAGTAGCTTCTCAAATCCTTTATCACACAGCATTCTCGCCTTCCACCGCAGCAATTCCAAGATGGTACCGAGCTTTGTGTTGCCATCTTCACAATTGGGGTACAACCCTTTTTTGTGATCCTCTAACATGCGATCGAACTTCAGCTTCTCCTTTTGACTTTCGCATTGTGTCCTTGCATCGACAATGACCCGGCGGAGATCATCATCATCGGGCACATCGTCTGGTTCCTCTTGATCTTCAGCACCTTCCCCCTTTGCAGCATCACCGTATTCAGGGGGCACATAGTTGTCATCGTCCTCTTCTTCTTCGTTGTCTTCCATCATAACCCCTATTTCTCCGTGCCTCGTCCAAACATTATAGTGTGGCATGAAACCCTTATAAAGCAGGTGGGTGTGAAGGATTTTTCGGTTAGAGTAAGAGTTCGTATTCCCACAATTAGGGCATGGACAACACATAAAACCATTCTGCTTGTTTTCCTTAGCCACTTCGAGAAAATTATGCAGGCCCTTATTGTACTCGGAGGTGTGTCTGTCGCCGTACATCCATTGCCAGTTCATCTGCGTGCATTATATATAATTATGTGTGTCAAAAGTAAGAAAATTAGACAAGTATCTATCTAAAGTAATAATTTTTTTCTTTCAGAAAGAAGATAAGAACAAGAGGCTCACCACGGTGGTGCCGGCGACGAGATCGGCGTGGGCGATCGACGGTAGTGAAGACGGGGACGGGGCGTGACGTACCACTAAACCTTGACAAATCTCGGGAAAATGGAGCTCGGAGGTCGAGCTTCGAGAGGAGAAAACTTAACTAGCGTGGCTCGGGCATTTCATCGAACACCTCATGTGCAGAGGAGGTGAGCTAGAGCACCCAAATGCCCTCCCCTCGTCGGCCAAAAAAACAGAGCAGTGTGGACTGCTCTGCTCACCGGCGAGGGGGTATATATAGGCAACTCATTTGTCCTGATTTGTGGCAGGAACCGGGACTAAAGGCCCACCTTCTGTCCCGGTTCTAGGCACGAACTGGGACCAATGGCTGTGGTTCAGGAGCGAGGCTCATTGGTCCCGGTTCGTGCCTAGAACCGGGATAAATGGGTCCACATAAACCGAGACAAATGCCTCCCGAGGCCCAGCCGGGCCCCTGGGCGCACGAACCGGGACGTATGCCCCCCATGGGTCCCGATTCGTGACTGAAATGGGACTAATGGGCTTGGCAGACTTGAACCAAAGCCATGTTTTCTACTAGTGCACGTACTCCCCCAAGCTTAGGCTTTTGGCCTAACTTGGTAGTCGATCAGTAGCCTAGGGGGCACCGCACACGGCTAAAGATCAACTTGTGAATATGGGGTGCCCCCTCCCCCATATATAAAGGAGGGGAGGAGGAGGAGGGTCGGCCATAAGGGGCGCACCCAAGGGGGGGAATCCTACTCCTAGTAGGAGTTGATTCCCCCCTTTCCTAGTCCTAGTAGGAGAAGAAGGAAGGATAGGAAGAAGAGAAGGAAAGGGGGGACGGCCCCCCTAACCCTAGTCCAATTCGGTTTGGGCTAGGGGGGGGGGGGCGCACGCCACACCTTGGCCTGCCTCCTCTCTTCCACCATTAGGCCCAATAACTTCCCGGGGCGGTTCCAGTAATCTCCGGTACTCTGAAACTTATCCGAAACGATCCGAACCATTCCGGTGTCCAAATGTAGCCTTCCAATATATGGATCTTTATGTCTCAACCATTTCGAGACTCCTCTTCATGTCTGCGATCTCATCCGGGACTCCGAACAACCTTCGGTACATTAAATCACATAAACTCATAATACGAATCATCATCGAACATTAAGCGTGCGGACCCTACGGGTTCGAGAACTATGTAGACATGACCAAGACACATCTTCGGTCAATAACCAATAGCGGAACCTGGATGCTCATATTGGTTCCTACATATTCTATGAAGATTGTCGGTGTCAAAACCGGCGGATCTCGGGTAGGGGGTCCCGAACTGTGCGTCTAGGCGGATGGTAACAGGAGACAAGGGACACGATGTTTTTACCCAGGTTCGGGCCCTCTCGATGGAGGTAAAACCCTACTCCTGCTTGATTAATATTGATGATATGGGTAGTACAAGAGTAGATCTACCACGAGATCAGAGAGACTAAACCCTAGAAGCTAGCCTATGGTATGATTGTTTTTCGTCCTATGGACTAAAACCATCCGGTTTATATAGACACCGGAGAGGGCTAGGGTTACATAGAGTCGGTTACAAATGGGAGGAGATCTACATATCCGTATCGCCAAGCTTGCCTTCCACGCCAAGGAAAGTCCCATCCGGACACGGGACAAAGTCTTCAATCTTGTATCTTCATAGTCCAAGAGTCTGGCTAAAGGTTATAGTCCGCTATCCGGACACCCCTAATCTAGGACTCCTCAAGAGCCCTGAACCAGGCTTCAATGACGATTTAGTCCGCACGCAGATTGTCTTCGCATTGCAAGGCGGGTTCCTCCTCCGAATACTTCATAGAAGATTTTGAACACAAGGGTAGTGTCCGCTCGCAAAATAAGTTCCACATACCACCGTAGAGAGAATAATATTTACACAAATCCAATCACGACGATTCGCATGGCGTGACATCACACCACGCCAAGCCTTTATTCAATCATTTTACTGTCCTACCTCAGCGCGTTTAGCGAGGCGGTTTCCTTGGCACGTCTTGTTGAAGCAGAGATCGTGTCCCCTTATTCCGAGATTCTCATCAATACGGACGTGGGTAACCCAATCGTGCCCGTCGGTATGTCTCCCCAATCGAAGGCGAGTCGCAAACGGTCACGGGGAGGGCTCTTGGTATTCAATCCTCTTTATAAAGAGACCAAGGCTCTACTCCTTTCTTTCAATCTCAATCAAATCCGCCTCTCGCCTCGAGTTCCAACACCCAAAGCTCCAGATTCAGGCGCTTCGGACCTTCGATGATGTCCGGCTCCGACCTTCAAGGCCGGTGGATGCCTTCCTCCGTCACGGAAGAAGACGTGCTAAAGCTGAGAGACGCCAGGTATCTAACCGGCGAAATCTCGCATAGGCTGCCTGCTCAAGGGCAGGTTATTCCCACTCCCAAGCCTGGTGAGAGCGTGGTGTTCGCGTCTCACTTCCTTCGGGGGCTTGGTTTCCCGATGGACCCCTTCGTGAGGTGGCTCATGTTTTATTATGGGCTGGAATTCCACGACTTGGCTCCGGAGTCCATCCTCCACATCTCATCGTTCATTGTCGTGTGCGAAGCCTTCCTCCGTATTACCCTCACTTCGGGTTGTGGCTTAAGACCTTCAAAGTAGAGCCGAAGATGATCGAGGGGCAGCACGTGGAGTGCGGAGGTGCTGTTATAAGCAAGAATGCTGATGCTCCATGGCCCGAGGACTCTTTTCAAGAGGAGTTCAGCTTATGGCAACGAGAGTGGTTTTATATCACCTCTCCCAGGGGCACCAAGTGGGTGGCGCCACTTGCCTTTCGCTCGGGTCCCCCACCACAGCTAGCGTCATGGGTCAATAAAGGGTTTAACTAGGGGCCGTCCAAGGACGTGCCCTTGTTGGAGGGCCGCATTCGAGACCTCCTAGAGAGAGAGATCAATCTGGTCGTAGTGGCGCAGGTCATGTTGATTCGCCGTACCTTGCCCTGCAAACGTCGCCCCCTTCGCCTGTGGGAGTTTAATCCGGAGGGACCACGAGCTCTCCAACATTTTACGGGTGTGACGCCCATGGAGATGTACAAATTGTTCTTCGGATCACAAGCAATGTGTCCGGACTCGACCGAGGACGCAGGTCTGAGCTGCAATCGCCCGGATACTCAAGTAAGTAGCCTTGTGCCCGGACACGCTATCCGCATATTCATCATAAAATTGCCCTTAAAAGAGCTGCCCCTTGAACAGCAGTAGATAGCGAAAGCAAAGTTAATCAGGTGTTCGGCCCCCCTCCCTGAGACCACGCCGGATCCCGTGTTAACCAGGATGCTGGAGGTTGTGCCTTTGGAAGAGGGCGAAGGGGGGAACAAGGGAGCTACCGCCTCCCCGAAGGAAGCTGCCAGGAAAGGAGGAATTGAGAATTCCTCTATCCAGGGGAAGAAGAGGACCGCCTCTGAAGACCCGGAGACCATGGTCTCAAAGCGGGGGAAGAAATCTTCGTCAGAGGGTCCTGCGCCGGTGGATGCCCAGGCCGTACCGTGCCCTCAAGGGGATCAGCCCTCCGCCGAGCCATAAGTAGAGAGAGGAGTTTTTAAAATAAGAGACATCCTTGTTCTATTTCTGAAGAATATAACCGAAATTTTACCTTGTAGCTCGGATCTCAGCCCTTCTCAGTAGAGCTCGTCTTCAGGGGATCTTCGTCCGGAGATGATGGAGAGCGGAATGCCTCCCCCTGCCGCACCGCCTTGCGAGGCGGGCGACCCTGAGGTGTCCTCGCGGAGGGTTTCTCCGAATCCGGCAGGGCCGGAAGGTAGTCGTATGGCCCCCCAAATCCCTCTGTGTCTCGCCTTCGAAAAAGGCCATAGGGCCAGTCCGCACCGCTCGTGCACGGTCGGAGGAGCTGAAGGATCTGCTCGGGCGAGCGTCTATCTCAGAAGATCACCATGCGTTGATGGGTACGGTGATTGAAAGGATTTCGTCCGCGGAGAGCGGATTGCACGAAGCCGTCAGGAGTTTACTGACAGGTTTTGAGGTACGCCAAATGATGTACCTTTGGACAGTTCCGCATATATAAAATGCGCCATGTGTAGATAGTAGCCCCTGAGACTCGGTGCGTTGTCAAAAATGACGGCGCGCCGAGGATCATAATCCCAGGTATAAGATGTCGCCTCTCCTATTTAGGTGGCGAAGTGTCCGGTGGTTAGCCGGACTGATGAATTTGCTGAGCTAAAGCGGCAACTTGACGTGGCAGATGCCGACATCGCGCTTGTCCACAAGCGGCTTGACGAGGCACAAGGTATGTAATTTCTCCGAAGACACCTGGTAAGAGGAGCTTGATGCCCGTATCTTACAACATGTGTGCTTGATGCAGATGGTGTCGTTGCCGTGGAGAACCTTCGGGCAGAACTTGCCCGAGCCAAGGAGCAGGCCAGGAAAAGCGATGCGGCTGCCTTAAAGGCGACTGAAGAGCTAAAAGCCGAACAGACTGCTCACTGCCGAAGCAAGAAGGAAATGGCCGAGATGGCTGTAAAGTTAAAGAATGCTGCTGACCGCTGCAAGCTTCTTGAAAAAGAAGATCGGGCGGAACAAGAGGACCTGAAGAAGGCCACTACTGAGGCCAAGGATGCTCGCTCTGCGATGATAGCTATGAAGGAGGAGCTATGTCAGGCCGGAAATATCGCGGCTGGAAAGCCCTTCATGCTGCGGATGAAGTTCGGGGATCCTAAATATGCCCCGTTGGACCGGCTGTGGAGTGCGGAGGAAACTTATTTGGACTTGGCGGCGAGTGCCGCGGACGCGGCCGAACACTTCAGAGATCAAAAGGATCGCGAAGTGGAAAAGCTTTTTTGGTCGCAGTTCCACAATCCAGAGCGCCCACTTCCATTAGCCGATCGTTTGGCGCTGCATGAGCTGAATAGGTTATCCGGACTCGCCATGAAGTATGTCGTGAGTCATCTGTGGCCGGAAAGGCCCGAGCCGAAGAGTTATTTTAGCTTGGTGCAGCAGTTCCTTGGTGCGGTGCCGCATGTCAATGCAATGAAGAGGTCAGCGTGCATAGAGGGTGCGCGGATGGCTCTTGCCCGTGTCAAGACATACTGGGCGGAGATGAAGGCCACCGTTGTTGCATCCCAAGATTCGGACGAGAGCCGAATACCTTCCGAGCACTATTTTCAGGAAGTTCTGCAGGGTGCTCGTTTAATAGAGACGCAGTGCTCGAAGGATGTTATGTTCGAATAACATGTATTATTGTAAAACAATGTTTCGATGGAATATAAAAGCTTTTTATACTTGTGCCTTCAAGAATTAAAATACCTCATGTGCGGCCGTTAACGTATATATGTATATAACCTGAAAGATGGCAGTCTTCGGCTTCAGCTGTGACGCCCCCGATTCAATCGTACACTAATCATGCACGCAAATGTGTACGATCAAGATCAGGGACTCACGGGAAGATATCACAACACAACTCTAAAACATAAATGAGTCATACAAGCATCATAATACAAGCCAGGGGCCTCGAGGGCTCGAATACAAGTGCTCGATCATAGACGAGTCAGCGGAAGCAACAATATCTGAGTACGACATAAGTTAAACAAGTTTGCCTTAAGAAGGCTAGCACAAACCGGGATACAGATCGAAGAGGCGCAGGCCTCCTGCTGGGATCCTCCCAACTACTCACAGGTCGCCGCCGCCGGCTGCGTAGTAGTAGGCACCTCCGGTGTAGTAGTCATCATCGACGGTGGCGTCGGCCCTGGCTCCATCGTGCAGTTGCAGCAATCGAGTAGAGATAGGGGAAAAGGTGGAAACAATGCAACCGTGAGTACTCATCCAAAGTACTGCAAGCAAGGAGCTACACTACATATGCATGGATATATGTGTAAAGGGCCATATCGGTGGACTGAATCGCAGAATGCCGAATAAGAGGGGATAGCTAGTCTTATCAAGACTATGCTTCGTCACCTTCGCCTTGCAAATGTAGAAGAGGGTAGGTTGAAGTCCTCCAAGTAACATCACATAGCAATAATCCTACCCGCGATCCCTCCTCGTAACCACGAGAGAGAGCGACCACCGGGTTGTATCCGCACTTGGAAGGGTGTGTTTTATTAAGTATCCGGTTCTAGTTGTCATAAGGTCAAGGTACAACTCCAAGTCGCCCTGTTATCAAGATCACGGCTATTCAATAGATTAACTTCCCTGCAGGGTGCACCACATAACCCAACATGCTTGATCCCATTTGGCCGGACACACTTTCTCGGATCATGCCCGGCATGAAGATCAACACGTCGCAGCCCCACCTAGGCTCAACAGAGAGGTCAAGACGCCGGTCTAAACCTAGGCGCCTGAGGGTCTGGGCCCATCACCCGAGCACACTCAAGACGCTGCGAGGGCGGCCGAAAGCAGACCTAGCCTAGTGGCGTTCCCGTCCAATTCGGCGCACGCCGCTCAGTCGCTGACGTCACGAAGTGCTTCGGCTGATACCACGACGCCGAGTGCCCATATCTCTCCCACGTAGTTCGTTAGTGCATATAGGCCCGTAGCCAGACTCAGATCAAATACCAAGATCTCGTTAAGCGTGTTAAGTATCCGCGAACGCCGAACAGGGCCAGGCCCACCTCTCTCCTAGGCGGTCTCAACCTGCCTGCCGCCTCCGCCACAAAGATCCACTCATGGTGCTCCACCACCGACCCGACTTTAGTCTCCACATGTATCATGTATAAAGTATATAGTATATACCCGTGATCACCTCCCGAGTGATCACGGCCCGATAGTATGGCACAGCAGACGGACAAGAATGTAGGGCCACAAATGAAAATACTAGCATCCTATACTAAGCAAGTAGGATAGCAGGTAAAGGTAACAACAGTAGTAGCAAGGACAGGCTATGCATCGGGATAGGTATAATGAAAGCAAGAAATGCTACACTACTCTAATGCAAGTAGTATAGAGTAGAATAGGCGATATCCGTGATCAAGGGGGGGCTTGCCTGGTTGCTCGGCAAGAGAGAGGGTCGCCAACTCCGTAGTCGAACGGGCATCAAGATCGCCACGGGGTCACCAAGAGAAGAGGGGAGAAAGCAGTAAATACATAGCAAGCAAGTGCATAACAGATAACAAAGAGCTAGACGTGTTCCAATGCGGTATGAGGTGATACCGGTGAAGGGGGAAAACATCCGGGAAAGTATCCCCGGAGTTCCGTGTTTTCGGACAGATGAACCGGAGGTGAAATGTTGCAGGTTCGATAGGTTAGGGGGTGTGGCGGGCGAACGGATTGCGTATCCGGATTCGTCTCGTCGTTCTGAGCAACTTTCATGTTGAAAATATTTTAATCTGAGTTACGGATTAAAAGATATGATTTTCTAAAAAAATTATTAATTTCTGGAATTTAATTAATTATTTAATTAATTCAAAAATTAATTAATGACATCAGCATGATGTCATGCTGACATCAGCAGTCAACAGAGTTGACTAGTCAACCTGACCAGTGGGTCCCTCTGGTCAGAGACACATGTTAATTATCCAAATATAATTAATCTAATCAGAAGTAATTAGGGGTGAGCCCCACTATCATACTAATTATTTAGCTAATTAACTAACCAGGTTAATTAGATAACTAATGTTTAATTAGTTTAATTATTTGGTTAGTTTAATAAATCAAAATTAATTAAGTTAATTATTTCTTTAATTAATTAATTTTTTATTATATATATATATATTTTTTAATTTCTTTCTTAATTTCTTCTTCTTCTTTTTCTTAATCGTTCTGGGCGCTGGGGCCCGCGTGTAAGTGGCCCAGGGCCTTAACGGGCGCTGGACGGTGGTTACGGGCACGGGCGCGGGCGCCCGGTGTCGCCTTAACGGCGATCGCCCGAGGGCGGGCGACGACGCTGCCAGCGCGGCGGGCGCCAAGGCGGCCGACCGGTGATGGGGCGCCATGGGAGGCGAGGCGAGCACCGTGGGCAACAAGGTGATGGGGGGCTGCGATGGGGCGAAGTTCAACGGGTTGCGGCGGGCGCCAGCCAGCGCAGCTGGGAGGAAGGCCACGGCCTTAAGCGCGTCGGGCACGGCGAAAGGCATCCGGCAGGGAGAGGACGAGAGAGGGAGAGCTCACGGGGCCGAGGGTTTTGGCGCGGGCTCGAGGCGACCCGTGGGGAGGACGACGACGGCGCGGGCGCGCGGAGGCCCGAGGATGAAACCGGCGGCGGCGGCGCTGGGGCGCCCCGGCGCTGTCGCGATCGGCAAGGCGAGGGGCGCCGACGAGGGAGTGGGGACTGGGCGCGAGGACGAGGGCGGGGGACGGCGAAGCGGCTCCGGCGAGTCGGGGAAGGGACGAGGAGGCCACGGCGAGGTCGAGGTCGGCAGGCCAGCTCCGGCGATGTGCGGCGGTGGAGTCGGGGCGGATCCCCTTGATCCAGATCGAGAGGAGGCAGAGGGGACGGAGGAGCACAGCGTCGGGGCGGGCATCACGCGAGGGAGAGGAGGGGCGCGGAGGAGTCCGGGAGGGCGGCGCCGGCGCCGGCTGGTGGCGGGCAACGGCGTCGGTGAAAAAAAGGGGGGGGGGGCCTCTGCCCGATCCAGACGGGAAGGGAGAGAGGCGCAAGGGAGGGAGCGAGTGGGGGCGAGTGGGTGGCGGCTAGGGTTGGCCTGGGGAGTGGGGGTTAAGCCGGGTGGGGTGGGCGGTGGGCTAGGTGGGGCTGGCCAACTGGCCCAGGCAATGCGTGGGGGGTTCTCTTTTTTTGTTTTGTTAGTTTTTTCTTTTATTTATTTTCCTTTTTTCTTTATTTTCTTTTATGTTTTCTTTTATTTTCCATTTATTTTTGTTTTAGTAAAATACTATAATGGCGCCTAATTTGTTGTTAACAAATATGCCATCGCCACATTAGCTTGCTACCCAAGCTAAATTAGTTTCAGTAATTAATTAATATTTAAAAGTATATAAATAATAGTTTTCACTCTGTTTCAATTATCTTATAGTATTTAAATATCTTATAAAGGTATGGTTTCTCCATCATAATTACCTATGTAATATTTGGTTCACCTTAACATTTTAGTTTTAAGATTTGAAAACTTTTATTGTTTGCTTAATTTTTAAAGTTTGAACTAGGTTTGAATCGGCGCGAGTTTATAAACAGTAATCCGAGGTGACGTGGCATCATTAGCGGAGGTTCACTGTAGCTTAACTATCCGGGCGTCACACGCATGTAATGCGGGGATAGTTCATTAGCGGAGGTTAACGTATATATGTATATAACCTGAAAGATGGCAGTCTTCGGCTTCAGCCCCCACGCATGTAATGCGGGGGCGTTCTTAGAAGGCGCATTTCACACTTGATCCAACGTCTTGGTCCTATTAAGGAGGTGGTGGCGCATCGAACTAGGCAACCAGATTATAATGCTTTATCACTTTCACTTAGCCATAGGAGTTTGACAGTGGGGCTACAATATAGCCCCTAGTGGCACCGCGCTCACCCGAATTTGGGGCGCGTATGTGCCTGGCCGGGAAACGGCCCTTTGTTAATGCAGAGGAATCCTAAAGATTCCGGCGGGTCATCGAGTGGTTGACCAGTCTCACGCTATATCATGACATCCGCCGCTTTCATCGAGGTGCTACCGGCGAACCGGGCACAATCGCAGAGTTCTTCCGGTGCCGCTTAGCCGATAGAGCGGAACGTAAGGCAGCAAAACACAGGAGCCGGCAAACCCAACATTTGACCAAAGACATGATTCGGAGCTGATGCATATAAGGCCAAACTCGCGACGCCGAACACTCCCTAAGGTATTCGGTCTTTATAAAAACGGGCTGAATAACGCCCTTGGTAATAAGCCCCTGGTGTCCAGGTACGCGCAAAATTCTGACGTGGCCGCATGCTAAGACGCCAGCCTACTCCTCGGTTATACCAAGAAACCGGGGGATGTGTATCAATAAGAGACAGTAAAAAAAGGTTTACGCAGGCTCTTAATCTGAAAAGAATCCTTGGAACGGGTCCCTACTGCATGTCTCGTGCTCGTGTCTCCGCAGCCGTATCTCGACGGGTGTAGCACGGTTTTCATCTGTAAAAGAGAGGAACTTAGTTGAAAAAGATCGTGCTAAAATGTATCTTATATTAAATAAACAAAGCATAATGCAAAAAATGGGTAGAATTCAGCTTTATTGTCTCTTGTCGTATATGCGCGGAGCCCCTTGTATGGGGGTATGCGGCTATTAAGCCCTTGTATGTCTACACCGGACTCGTCTAGCCGTGTCCGGGGTCTGAACGACCTGTTTCGGTGCTTTGATTAGAGAAGCCGGTTTAGTGTGTGGCTGTCAATGCAGCCGCACAGTCTTCCGCGCTCGAGGAACACTCGATATTTCCGTTTAATGAGATGATGCCTCGCGGACCGGGCATTTTGATCGTAAGAGATGCATAATGCGGTATTGCGTTAAAGCAGGCGAAAGCTTCGCGTCCCAGTAGTGCTTGATAGCAACTTGTAAATGGGGCGATGTGGAAGGTTAGCTTTTCGTGGTGGAAGTTGTCGGGGTAGCCGAACATAACTTCTAGCAGGAGAGAACCCGTACAATGGGCATCTGGGCCTGGTGTTACCCCTTGAAAGGAGGTGTTGCTATGGCAAATTTTTGTTGGGTTTATACCCATTTTGCGGATTGTGTCCTGATATAACAGGTTTAGACCACTGCCGCCGTCCATTAGGACTTGTGTGAAGGGGAGTCCGTCAATTATCGGATCTAATAGAAAGGCAGTCCAGCCTGCATTCCGGATACTTCTAGAGTAGTCCTGGTGATCGAAGGTGATTGGTTTTGACAACCAGTGGCGGGACTCCTCTGGGATAGGCCGTACGGCGCGTATCTATGTAGGCGCCGCTCTGTTTTTCCCTTTTGTCACGTAAAGTGAGTTTACTGTTTTGACTTCTTGTGGGAAATTCTTTTGTTTTCCGGTGCTCTGCTTGTGGGGTTCGTCATCATCCTCGCTTGGTGTGTCGAGCCCCTTGTGTTCGGCGTTGAGTTTGCCGGATTGCTTGAAGACCCAACAATCTCTGTGGGTATGGTTTGCAGGCTTCCCGGGAGTACTGTGGATTTGGCATATCTTATCCAAGATTTTTTTTAGGTTAGATAGCTCGTCCCTGTTATCCTTGAGGGGCGGCTTTTTCTGATTCTGCCGAGAGCTTTTGAATCCGGCGTTGACTGCCGTGCTCTTCGTGTTGTTTCCCTTGGTCCGGCGCTGGTCCTTACTGCGTCGCGGTTTCCCGTTTCCATCCCTAACTTTGGATGTATTTGGGTCGCTGGTACTTCTTCTTGCCAACCAGCTATCCTCTCCTGCGCAAAAGCGGGTCATGAGGCTTGTTAATGCGGCCATTGTTCTTGGCTTTTCTTGGCCAAGGTGTCTGGCGAGCCATTCGTCTCGAACGCTGTGTTTGAAAGCCGCTAAGGCTTCGGCGTCCGAACAGTCGACTATCTGGTTCTTTTTAGTAAGAAATCTGTTCCAGAGTTTCCGGGCTGACTCTCCGGGTTGCTGAGTTATATGACTTAAATCGTCTGCATCCGGAGGTCGGACATAAGTCCCTTGAAAATTTGCCCGAAAGGCGTCCTCGAGCTCTTCCCAACTTCCAATGGTGTTTTCGGGAAGGCTTTTAAGCCAGTGCCGGGCTGGCCCTTTGAGCTTGAGGGGTATGTATTTTATGGCGTGGAGGTCATCTCCTCTAGCCATGTGTATGTGGAGGATATAATCCTCGATCCAGACTCCAGGGTCTGTTGTTCCGTCGTACGCCTCTATGTTTACGGGTTTGAATCCCGCTGGAAATTCGTGGTCTAGCACCTCATCGGTGAAACATAGGGGGTGTGTGGCACCCCTGTATTTGGGTGTGGCGTAATGTTCGGATACTTGTTGTGCTGCATTGCTTACTAGAGCTTGCTTTCTTGGCCCGTAGATAGATCTAGCTGGGCCATCTTTTTGGTGTGAGTCCTTCTGTGGGTCGCGTGTCGTCTTGTGTGCGGCTCTGTTGGCCGCTCTATGTTTGCCATGGGGTCCTCTATCCGACCGGGTGGCCTCTTTATTCTTTGATTGCGGGGGCTCTACAGCCTCCTCGTCAAATTCGGGCAGTAGTTTTCACTTCGGGTAGCTCTTTGTGTGGCGACTATCGCCATATTTGTCTGCGATGTTGAGTACTTTGCTCCATCTAATTCTGAGTGCATCTTCCGCTGTTTTGAGCTTCCCCTTCTGCTTTTTCAGGCTACGCACAGTGGCGCCGAGCGTTTTGTGGAGGTTCTTCTGCTCCAGCAACTTGTCCGGCGTGAGGTCGTCCGGACTGTTATCTTCGCCGGGGACGGGTTATTCGGTTTGTTTATCCAAGTTCCCCTGTTCGGACGGTTGCTTGATGGCATGTTCATCGTCCGCCGGCTCGCCCTGCTCTATGGCTGGGTCTGTATGGCTGCTATCTTTGTCGAGGCGGGACTTGGAGCGGCGCTTACGTCGCCGTTTTGACTGCTTTTCGAGGGAATGATCCCTCGTGGCGTCCCTTTGTTCCTCGTCGTCGCTTCCTTTAGGTGTGTCCACCATGTATACATCGTGAGATGAGGTGGTTGTCCAGTGCCCTATAGGTGCTGGTTCATGTTCATCTCCTACATCGTCGTCCATACCGTCGATGTCTTCGGAGTCGAAGTCGAGCACGTCGTTTAAATTATCGACAGTGGCTACGAAGTGGGTGGTGGGTGGGCGTCGAATTTCTTCATCGTCCGCATCCCAATCCTGCCGGTCATAGTCCGGCCAGGACTCTCCTGATAAAGAGAGAGACTTTAGTGAATTCAGAATGTCGCCAAAGGGCGAGTGCTGAAAGGCGGCGGTGAACTCCATGATAGGTGCCCAATCAAATTCGATTGTCAGGGGAGCGGAAGGTTCGGAGTCCGGCACCTTGGAGTCACAAGCTTCGCAAAGGAAAAAGCTGGTGTTCGGCTCGATCGCCGTCGAGATTGCAGCCCCCGAGGCGGTGTCCAGCCACCCGTCCTCGATTGGTGTAGTCGGCTCCGAGCTAAGGGTCAGAGCGGACACGGGAGCGGCCTCCAGGGCACTGTTCGGCGGCAGAGCTAGATCATGCCCATCGTAACAGTGTGGGGCGCTCGGCTGCAGCTCGAACCCGTCGAAGATCAAGTCTCCGCGGACGTCAGCCGTGTAGTTCAAACTTCCAAATCTGACTTGGTGGCCAGGGGCGTAGTTTTCGATCTGCTCCAGATGGCTGCTTAATTGGCCCACAGTGCAAAGCCGCCGAATACGAAGATCTGTCCGGGGAGAAAAGTCTCACCCTGGACCGCATCGTTGTTGATGATAGGAGGAGCCATCGGGCCTGAAGATGACGACACAGAGGAACTCTCAATAAAAGCACCAATGTCGGTGTCAAAACCGCGGATCTCGGTAGGGGGTCCCGAACTATGCGTCTAGGCGGATGGTAACAGGAGACAAGGGACACGATGTTTTACCTGGTTCGGGCCCTCTCAATGGAGGTAAAACCCTACTCCTGCTTGATTAATATTGATGATATGGGTAGTACAAGAGTAGATCTACCACGAGATCAGAGAGGCTAAACCCTAGAAGCTAGCCTATGGTATGATTGTTTTTCGTCCTACGGACTAAAACCCTCTGGTTTATATAGACACCAGAGAGGGCTAGGGTTACATAGAGTCGGTTACAAATGGGAGGAGATCTACATATCCGTATCGCCAAGCTTGCCTTCCACGCTAAGGAAAGTCCCATCCGGACACGGGACGAAGTCTTCAATCTTGTATCTTCATAGTCCAGGAGTCCAGCTAAAGGTTATAGTCCGGCTATCCGGACACCCCCTAATCCAGGACTCCCTCAAAGATCTTTATCGGTCAAACCGCACAACAACATACGTTGTTCCCTTTGTCATCGGTATGTTACTTGCCCGAGATTCGATCGTCGGTATCATCATACCTAGTTCAATCTCGTTACCGTAATGCATCATCCCGCAACTAAACTCACTAGTCACATTGCTTGCAAGGCTTATAGTGATGTGCATTACTGAGAGGGCCGAGAGATACCTCTCCGATACACAGAGTGACAAATCCTAATCTCGATCTATGCCAACTCAACAAAAACCATCGGAGACACCTGTAGAGTGTCTTTATAAGCACCCAGTTACGTTGTGACATTTGATAGCACACTAAGTGTTCCTCCGGTATTCGGGAGTTGCATAATCTCATAGTTATAGTAACATGTTTAAGTCATGAAGAAAGCAATAGCAATAAACTAAACGATCATAGTGCTAAGCTAACGGATGGGTCTTGTCCATCACATCATTCTCTAATGATGTGATCCCGTTCATCAAATGACAACACATGTCTATGGTCAGGAAAGTTAACCATCTTTGATTAACGAGCTAGTCAAGTAGAGGCATACTAGGGACACTCTGTTTGTCTATGTATTCACACATGTACTAAGTTTCCGGTTAAACATTTATCATGATATAAGGAAATATAAATAACAACTTTATTATTGCCTCTAGGGCATATTTCCTTCAGGATCATCCAAAATCTCCTCATTATACGCCGGCTTGCATATCTCTCCATGGTATTTGCAAGAAACCATGTGAGGTAGTTGTTGAACGCAATAGGGCAGTGCTCACGAAGCTTGGATCCTTTTCCAGCCTTAGCTTGCTCGACACTAAGCGCGAACTATACGACGTACTTCCTGTGATGCTTGGCCCAGTCCTTGATCTTGCACTGCTTTCTCCTATTCAACCTACATGTTAGAAAAAAGAATATTAGCACCATCGAACCCGCCAAGAAGCTGCTAAGTGGACAAGGTTCATTCTATCTTACCCACGTAGCAACTTGTCCGTGTCCTCCCACTCCAGTGGGTGAGGCTGGAACCAACCAAACTGGCGGAACACGCGATGTGGCATGTGAAGCTCAACCGCCCAGTTGCTTATGAGTGGGTGATGTCTACTACACAACCTTCTTCTTGTAGACATTGTTGGGCCTGCAAGTGCACAGGTTTGTAGGACAGTAGCAAATTTCCCTCAAGTGGATGACCTAAGGTTTATCAATCCGTGGGAGGCTTAGGATGAAGATAGTCTCTCTCAAACAACCCTGCAACCAAATAACAAAGAGTCTCTTGTGTCCCCAACACACCCAATACAATGGTAAAGTGTATAGGTGCACTAGTTCGGCGAAGAGATGGTGATACAAGTGCAATATGGATGGTAGATATAGGTTTTTGTAATCTGAAAATATAAAAACAGCAAGGTAACAAGTGGTAAAAGTGAGCGTAATCGGTATTGCAATGATAGGAAACAAGGCCTAGGGTTCATACTTTCACTAGTGCAAGTTCTCTCAACAATAATAACATAGATAGATCATATAACAATCCCTCTACATGCAACATAGAGTCACTCCAAAGCCACTAATAGCGGAGAACAAACGTAGAGATTATGGTAGGGTACGAAACCACCTCAAAGTTATTCTTTAGGATCAATCTATAAATGAGTTCGTACTAGAATAACACCTTAAGACACAAATCAAACAAAACCCTAATGTCACCTAGATACTCCATTGTCACCTCAAGTATCCGTGGGCATGATTATACGATATGCATCACACAATCTCAGATTCATCCAACCAACATAAAAGTACTTCAAAGAGTGCCCCAAAGTTTCTACCGGAGAGTCAAGAACGTGTGCCAACCCCTATGCATAGGTTCATGGGCGGAACCCGCAAGTTGGTCACCAAAACATACATCAAGAGGCACGTGAAATCCCATTGTCACCACAGATAAGCACGACAAGACATACATCAAGTGTTCTCATAAAAGACTCAATCCGATAAGATAACTTCAAAGGGGAAACTCAATTCATCACAAGAGAGTAGAGGGGGAGAAACATCATAAGATCCAACTACAATAGAAAAGCTCGGGATACATCAAGTTCGTGCCATAGAGGGAACACGAGAGAGAACACGAGAGAGAGAGAGAGATCAAACACATAGCTACTGGTACATACCCTCAGCCCCGAGGGTGAACTACTCCCTCCTCGTCATGGAGAGCGCCGGATGATGAAGATGGCCACGGTGATGGATCCCCGGCAGGTACGGAAAGGGGTCCCGATTGGTTTTGGTGGCTCGAGGCTTGCGGCGGCGGAACTCCCGATGTAATCTCTGTTCTGGAAGTTTTAGGGTACGTAGGTATATATGGGTGAAAGGAGTACGTCGGTGGAGCTACGGGGGCCCCACAAGGTAGGGGGCGCGCCCGGGGGGGTGGGCATGCCCCCCACCCTCATAAGCACCTCCCGTATCTTCTGACGTGGGGTCCAAGTCCATCAGGTGGGTTTCCTTCCAAAAATAACTTCTCCAGTTGATTTCGTTCCGTTTGACTCCGCCTCGATATTCCTTTTCCTCAAACACCGACATAGGCATAAAACAACAAATCTGGGTTGGGCCTCCGTTAATAGGTTAGTCCCAAAATAATATAAAAGTGGATAATAAAGCCCAATATTGCCTAAAACAGTAGATAAAGTAGCATGGAGCAATCAAAAATTATAGATACGTTGGAGACGTATCAAGCATCCCAAGCTTAATTCCTGCTCGTCCTCGAGTAGGTAAATGATAAAAAAGAATTTTCGATGCGGAGTGATACTTTGGCATAATTTCAATGTAATTCTTCTTACTTGTGATATGAATATTCAGATCCGAAAGATTCAAGACAAAAGTTCATATTGACATAAAAATAATAATACTTCAAGCATACTAATCAAAGCAATCATGTCTTCTCAAAATAGCATGGCAAAAGAAAGTTCATCCCTACAAAATCATATAGTTAGGCTATGCTTCATTTTCGTCACACAAAGATGTTCCCAACTTCTATACCCCCGATGACAAGCCAAGCAATTGTTTCATACTCAAATAATCTCAAACTCTTTCAACCTTCACGCAATACATGAGCGCGAGCCATGGATATATCACTATGGGTGGAATAGAATATGATGATGGGGATTGTGTGGAGAAGACAAAAAAGGAGAAAGTCTCATATCGACGAGGATAATCAACAGGCTATGGAGATGCCCATCAATTGATGCCAACATGAGGAGTAGGGATTGCCATGCAACGGATGCACTAGAGCTAAAAGTATATGAAAGCTCTACAAAAGAAACTAAGTGGGTGTGCATCCAACTTGCTTGCTCACAAAGACCTAGGGCACTTTTAGGAAGCCCATCATTGGAATATACAAGCCAAGTTCTATAATGAAAAATTCCCACTAGTATATGAAAGTGACAGAATAAGAGACTCTCTATCATGAAGATCTTAGTGCTACTTTGAAGCACAATATATGAGACTCACTACATGAAGAACAAGGTGCTACTTTGAAGCACAATATATGAGACTCACTACATGAAGAACAAGGTGCTACTTTGAAGCACAAGTGTGGTAAAAGGATAGTAGCATTGTCCCTTCTCTCTTTTTCTCTCATTTTTTTTATTTGGGCCTTTTCTCTTTTTTTATGGCCTCTCTTTTTTTTCGTCCGGAGTCTCATCCCGACTTATGGGGGAATCATAGTCTCCATCATCCTTTCCTCACTTGGGACAATGCTCTAGTAATGATGATCATCACACTTTTATTTCTCTTACAACTCAACAATTACAACTCAAAACTTAGAACAAAATATGACTCTATATGAATGCCTCCGACGGTGTACCGGGATGGTGCAATGAATCAAGAGTGACATCTATGGAAAATAATGCGTGGTGGCTTTGCCGCAAATACAATGTCAACTACATGATCATGCAATGGCAATATGACAAAAGTAATGTATGTCATAATAATGATGATGAACGGAACGGTGGAAAGTTGCATGGCAATATATCTCGGAATGGCTATGGAAATGCCATAATAGGTAGGTATGGTGGCTGTTTTGAGGAAGATATAAGGAGGTTTATGTGTGATAGAGCGATCATATCACGGGTTTGGATGCACCGCGAAGTTTGCACCAACTCTCAAGGTGAGAAAGGGCAATGCACGGCATCAAGAGGCTAGCAAAGGCGGAAAGGTAAAAGTGCGTATAATCCGTGGACTCAACATTAGTCAAAAGAACTCATATACTTATTGCAAAAATTTAGAAGTCATCAAAAATCAAGTACTACGCGCATGCTCCTAGGGGGATAGATTGGTAGGAAAATACCATCACTCGTCCCCGACCGCCACTCATAAGGATGCACAAGCCAGGTACACTTCATGTTTCAAATTTGTTACACAACTTTAACCATACGTACATGCTACGGGATTTGCAAACTTCAACTCAAGCATTTCTCAAATTCACAACTACACAAATAGCACGACTTTGATATTACTACCTCCATATCTCAAAACAATTATCAAGTATCAAACTTCTCTTAGTATTCAATTCACTCAAAAGAAAGTTTCACATATCTTGAACACCAAGTATATTAACATTAAGCAAATTAACATGCTATTAACGACTCTCAAAATAATCTAAGTGAAGCATGAGAGATCAAGTTTCTTTAAAACAAATCCACACCATGCTCTAAAAGATATAAGTGATGCACTAGAGCAAATGACAAACTACTCTGAAAGATATAAGTGAAGATCAATGAGTAGTCGAATAATTGTGCAACTATGTGAAGACTCTCTAACATTTAAGAATTTCAGATCTTGTTACTTTATTCAAACAGCAAGCAAAGCAAAAGAAAATAAAATGACGCTCCAAGCAAAACACATATCATGTGATGAATAAAAATATAGCTCCAAGTAAAGTTACCGATGAACGAAGACGAAAGAGGGGATGCCATCCGGGGCATCCCCAAGCTTAGGCTCTTGGTTGTCCTTGAATATTACCTTGGGGTGCCTTGGGAATCCCCAAGCTTAAGCTCTTGTCACTCCTTGTTCCATAGTCCATCGAATCTTTACCCAAAACTTGAAAACTTCACAACACAAAACTTAACAGAAAACTCGTGAGCTCCGTTAGCGGAAAAAAAAAACACCACTTCAAGGTACTGTAATGAACTCATTATTTATTTATATTGGTGTTAAACCTACTGTATTCCAACTTCTCTATGGTTTATAAACTATTTTACTAGCCATAGATTCATCAAAATAAGCAAACAACACAATGAAAACAGAATCTGTCAAAAACAGAACAGAGTGTAGTAATCCGTAACTAACGCAAACTTCTGGAACTCAAAAAAATTCTACGAAAATTAGAAGACCTGGAAATTTTTTTTATTGATCAGAAGCAATTGGAATCAGTATTTTATCACGTTCTGGTGTTTTTTAACAATTCGGGCACTGAGCACAAAGTTTCTGGAAATTACAGCAAGATCAAATAACTATCATCCAAGAAGATCCAATAGGTGTAACTTGGCACAACCACTAATTAAAAGATAAAACCACATCTAAACATAGGCTAGATGGATTATTTATTCCTAAACAGAAACAAAAACTAAAAAACTAAAAATAAAATTGGGTTGCCTCCCAACAAGCGCTATCGTTTAACGCCCCTAGCTAGGCATTATGATTTCAATGATGCTCACATAAGAGATAAGAATTGAAACATAAAGAGAGCATCATGAAGAATATGACTAGCACATTTAAGTCTAACCCACTTCCTATGCATAGGGATTTTGTGAGAAAACAACTTATGGGAACATTAATCAACTAGCATAGGAGGGTAACACAAGCATAGCTTCAAAAATTTAAGCACATAGAGAGGAAACTTGATATTATTGCAATTCCTACAAGCATATATTCCTCCCTCATAATAATTTTCAGTAGCATCAGGAACGAATTCAACAATATAACCTGCACCTAAAGCATTCTTTTCATGATCTACAAGCATAGAAAATGTAGCGACCCGACCTCAGACGGTCAAGCCTCTGTGTTGCTGTGCCATCCCTAGATCAGTATGCTGGCACACACAGTACATCAATGTATATATCAAAGTGCAATCACATGTATAATTAACGTAAAACTGATATATACCTCATAAGTCACAGCGGAAACAGATAGTCGGGTGTGGAGTCCCATCAACGCCATCGGCAGGTTGAGTGTAGACCGTAAACCTGTATCGTAACTCTTACTCGTCGAAAGAAAGTATCTGCAACATGATACGTTGCAGCCGTGTAGGTCAGTACATTGAATGTACCGGCAAGATCACAACATGAGAAAACAGATGATAAAACTATACTATATGCAATATGGCTTTGTGGCTCTGTGTCTGAGTTTTGTTTGCGTAAAAGCTGATTTATTTTCCCTACATCAAAGGAATAAATGAAGTCTGTACTATAGAGTTTTCTATCGTGACATGGTTCCGCCAACCGATGTCTCATAGCCCAAAATCATCATAAGTTGCCCACAATTAAGTTATCAGTCCGGTGTTGAGAGTTCCGAGATAGATCCAAGTCCAGATGCTCAAATTGTCCGTAACCGGGGACACGGCTAATCGATTAGGTTTTAACCCTCTGCAGAGGTTTGTACACTTTACCCGCAAGATTCGATCCTCTTTTTACGTTCTCGCACTTCGTGGTGTTTGAGAACAAGATGACCAAACATGGTCTTCAAGAGTTCCTCTAACCACCGTCCGGTACTCATCCAATCCTACCGTAGTTCTACATCTGCTAGCACCGCCCTAGTCGAGTCACAACTAAGGTCAACCAAGCCGAGCCCATAGTGACTTGCGGTTGCACAGTAAGCTTCGGGCATGAAGTATTCTTCCGTCTCTTTGAGTCTGGGTGAAGCTTTCGCAAGATGTCATGGCGCTTCTCCATGCATCCCGCCAACCACTGGTTTCTCCAGGTGCCCGTCAACAAATCCTTCACCCAAAGAGTGTGTATTGAATTCTTGTCTCGAGTCTTGAAGTCTTGAGGCCTTGAAGATGCAGTCCTTGCAGATTCCATCATGGAGTTGTCGTCATTGACGTAGATTCTCCATTCTCACACCACTCCCTAGCACTCATACCAACCCCGTCTACTATAGCGTAGCATTAAAATAAATAACGTCCCGGGCTTGGTAACAGGGTGATGGGTTCCTACCTCATGCATACTACTCAACTACAAGGATTCAATGTCACTACTGGAGGGATTGTTGCAAAGATGACACTAGATGCAATAAAACACATAGGTATGAAAAACATGGTCAAAGTGAACTTGCCTGGTAATACTTGATGAAGATAACAACGCTGTCTGAAAATGACTTGGTAGAACTAATCGTCACTCCGTTGAAAATCTATATAGTCAAACATAGCATTCACATAAGCAAACATCCTAGCAAACAATTTTAGCACTCGAAATAACAATCAAAACAGCAAGGAAAATCGATAATAAAACTCAAACAAAATCAAAAGAAACTTCAAATAAAACTACAAAGAAAAACTACTAACGAAGATCTATGACTTTGCTACAAGCATCAAACATAGTTTTGCCCTAAGTAAAAAAAAACATAACAGCAATTAAAACACTAAACTAATAATTTAACAGAAAATAAAAAGTAAAACAACTAAGTTAACAGAAAGTATTTTTTTCATAAAATTTTATTTGCAAAAAGAAACAAATAAAAAGCTTTTATAAAACTCTAACTATGACCTATAGAAGGTTTCATACAAAACTAAGGAAAATAAATTTTTAAATAAAATAAAATTTTCTCCTGTTGTCTAACAGAAACACAACTAATTTTGTCAAAAGTGACAAAAAGAAATAATTTAAAACTAATAAAAACAATAAAGAAAAAGCTAAAACAGAACTAATAATAAAACAGTACTGTTTTGCTAAAAACCTAATTTAAATTAACCTAAAAATAAAATACTAAATACTACTGGATAAACAAAGGTCATAGAGACCAGGAGCAAAAAGAATTAATTAAAACCTATTTTTAAACTCAAGTTATGGCCAAAATACTAATCTGAACAAAATTTATCAAATTCAAATTTAAACTAATCAAATTTGAAATCCAGAGACACTAACAGAAACTTCAGCAAATTTGCGACACATAGCAATTGGAATCACTCAAAAATACTAAAAACTCTAAAAGATATGAATTTTCTAAGATTGCTATTTTCTGAAAAAATGAATTACGGGATTTCGTGGATCTCACCGAGTAGTCGTTGAGCTGGGGAAGAAGATCGGGCGGAGCGAATGGTTGGGTTGGTGGGTGGCTAGGATGGCGGAGGTGGTGGGCGGGCGGCAATGGCGGCGGTGGTCCGGCGAACTCCGGCGAGGCGGCACAGCGTGGGTGTGGGGCTGCTGCACAAGCTGGAGAGGAGAGGAGAGGAGAGGTTTGATGTGTTGGAGGGGGGTGCTTGGGTATTTATATTGGGGAGGGAGGGCTTTGCTTGGGGTAGGGACAAGAAATAGACTAGGATTAGGAAACAAAGAGGAAAAGATCTAGAAACAAATCGCAATAAACGGAATAACGAACGGGATCAAATCCTACTAGGATTGGTAAAAGAATAGGAAACCTTGGCTCCTGGCACCCTAGGTGTGTGCGTGCGATGGCCTTGGCGGTGGCTGGTCATGGCTTGGGCCTTTGGCCCAGCTATATATATATATATATATATATATATATATATATATATATATATATATATATATATATATATATATATATATATATATATATATATATATATATAAAACAAAATTTCACAGAACAAAAACAAAAACAAAATAATTAAAACTTTTATATAGGCGTATAATATATCAAAATTTGCAGAAAAATATTTCCTACAAGATGAACATTATTCTAATGTCAAATAAAATCCACACAAATTTTAATAATTCACACAGTGCTACTGGTCCAATAAAATTCAATAAAATCATTTTAAAATACCAAAATGACTTCAAATTAATTTCTCTTCAATTTTCTGATGTAGGGAATCATGTTACCCTATTTTCCATATATTTTATTTTTGAGAAAAATAATTTGAATAAAATTCAAATAACTCCAAGTTGAAAATAAATTCAAAGGAACTTTGAATTTAATTCTTTAAAACTCCCAACTCATATTTCATATGTTTTGAAGAAGTCATTTTATCTTCGCCGTGAAAATCATTGAGTTGCATAAAGTTTCAGGATTGGAAATATTCTCAAATGAAATTCAAATATTTTCAACACCCTTGTCATTTAAATAAATGGAAGAAGTCATGTCATCTTCTCTCCGGGTTTTGTGATGAAAAGAATTTGAATTCCCGAAGATCATAAAAGCAAAAATGAAAGTTTGGGAAAGTCCTTTTATTCCCTCTCATTTAAGTTTCAAAAAGTTTCGATTTCACTCACTTTCAGTCAATCAATCAAGCAATCAATCAAATCCATCTATGTGTTTATAACATTCCAAAATTTAGAATTTTGGGATGTTACAAACTACCACCCCTAAAATGAATCTCGCCCTCGAGATTCGGAGAGTCTAGAAAGAAATAGGTTAGGGTTTGGGGTCTTCAGAATCCATCGATCATCACAAGGGGTCTGGGGTGCTACCACCCTTAGAAGCATTGTTACGGTTCCATCAAAACTCATATACTCCATCCTTATCGTTGACAGTGTCGGTCTTTGTAAGATAATTCCTTCTCTGGGCTCTTCCGGTAGTGGCAAAACCTTTTCCTCAATTCCTTTGTCCATTCCTCTTGGTAAAGTTATTCGAGACTGGGCCTTCATAGTGACGGTGCGGTGCCAATTCTAAACAACTATCGATATCTCATGGTGGTCAACAATTTATGGTTTCTCCTGCAGAAAACGGGTCTGGGTTGAACCTCACCGTTTAACCTACGGTTGGCAAAAGCTGCCTTGTACAAGGGTTCCATCGTCCTACCATTCTATGGTTTTATGGCTTTACGTGTCGACACTCTTCTAAGGTTTTCAAGGCTCTCTGATTTTCCATCTACATATGATAGTTCATGATAGAAGTCTCCGGTATGGGGGCCAATCCATCCCGTACTTGAACCATTACTAACTATGCAGACATTGAATCACGTATTCTAACACTCGGTCATACTCACAAGCATTGCAGAATTTCCTTGTCGATTTAACCGAGTTGAATAAATCCATGGTTTCTGCAAGCTGAACAAGACATCTAACGTTTCTTCACAACCCTCGGGTTTTTGTATAACCTCCTACGAAATGTCTGCTGATCAAATCGCAGTCTTCCCAAAGTTTCTTCTTCCAGCGGGTACTTGACCCTTATTAATTCCTGGGCCTGTGGGTTATGAGCCCACTTCAACACCTGTACCAATTTCACTCATCCTTGGAGTTACAACTGCTCCATTTTCCAACATTACACCTCCTGTAAATCCAATAGTACTTCTTCCTTCATACCCTTGTGGTGACGGTCATACAAAACTCCAACTTATTTTGTCCAGCTTCCTTCTATGGACCGTCATGAATAACACATTTCTTTCTTCATTGATCCTGTGGCTTTACGGAGTACTACGACACCAAAAAAAATGCACTAGTTTATCCACAAATCCCATTATTTTCATATTAACCTTTTATTACATCCTTAACCTTTTTCGTAAATCCAAATTCCAAAAAGTTTATTACAAATGCTGCCACCCACATGGTTCGGTATGGTCAGACATTACTTCCAACTTTATTCATTTTTCCTCCTTGAGGATTCTTCAGTCCCACTGGAATTGTGCGACATGCGCCTTGAAATCTTCAATTATCTGTTTCATCGTGGTGGCCTTGAGCTTCATCTCCATCATCTCTGCATGCACTTCTCTTAGGTATTCCTGAGTATAACGAAGTCTTGCTTCGAGTATTTCTCCGATCTGGCGTATGGCTTCCATGGCTGCTTCATGAACAGCGTCGAAGAAAGTTGCTTGTGGTACACGTGAGATGAAAAAGTATTGCCCCATCGTCTTTGGGCAAACTCCTTTCATACGGTGGAGGTGTACCTCCACATACCAAAGTTCCGCTCCCTTTTGCATGAAGGGGTAGCCTTTGTAGACTGCATCTCCTTCAAGGTGAATATGCTTCATCATGTCCTTCAGGATCTTCGGGTAATCATGATCACTTGTCAGGGTCATGATCGTTTCAGGGCCCTTAAGGAAAGACTCATAAAGGGTTGTCATCTGCATGTGTAGGATAAGAGGGGTGCTCAGAAGAAGGAATGTATCTCCATGGGGAAATTGCAATTGTCTCCAGAAAAGTTTGGTGTTCAGTTTTCCATGGGTTCAAGATTTCGGGGTCTGGTTGAGATAGAAAGAGAAAGCAAATACCCACCCATCACAAAAGAATCCTAACTCAAAAGTACCGTTTGTAATGGCCGTTCTACTATGGTTTCGTTTCTAAGTCCTCATTTCTTCAGGTCTTCAATGCTCGGGAGTTTCCAATTCCTGATGCTTTTCCCATATGAAGGCCTTCTACCATTCTTCTGTAACTTACATCTCTCATGGTTGAAATAAATACAAGCCTACGAATATCGCATCTATCCAACCATTCAATAAACACAAAAAATAATAGCAACCAAGCATTCATTTATTCAATCAATTCTACAGTATCGCCACCCACATAAATTGGTATGGTCAGATACTTAAATCGAGAAAGCGTTCATCTTTATTTCTCTCATGGTGGGATACTACTAAGCTAATTTATTAGGAACTTGATCATTGTCCCCACTGGGGCTTCTTCTGTGTGGACTTGATCTCCTCCAATTTTTCTGCTAGATTTTCCCTGTCGACGCGGAGTTTCTTGTGACGACCTGTATGTCTGAAGTTGTTCCTTGAGCTTCGGATCTCAACGTCCTTGGCATGAGACATGGTCCTGCTGCTTTTCAGTTCTGACGCATTCTCGAGATCTCGAGGTTCTCCTCCTCCAGTTGTCTACCTTGGTCTCGAGTCTTGACCTCTTCTCGTAGTGCTTCATTGGCAAACAGGGCTTCCAGGAGGTCCATCCAAGATTCTTGACGATTGTTCTAGATCCTGATTGTACACTAAAAGTGGGGAGAACTTCATATTTTGTGCTTCCGTCAAGGCAATAGTTGCTCCATCAAACTTTTGCCATCCAATCCTTCCAAAGAAGTGTGGGTTTAGTGCAGCACGATGACGATAGCATAAGCGTGCAATAGCATCATGGACGGCAGTGTTGATGCCCATATCACGATCACCATTTCTAGTTCAAGCTGATGTCGCAGTCTTGGGGTCTTTTTTACGACCAAAAACTTGGGTCTTGACTCCCCATGATCTAGACGTCCTCTTAGTTGCCTTGATCTCGGTATCGGTAACTTCAAAGACTGACTAGCTCCACAAGGAAGGGCCTCCAAGAACCTTCTCGTAGTGTTCTCTTTTGTTCGAATGTAGCTCTCCATCTATAGTTTGAAATAAGGAAGGTTCAATAAAAGAAATCAGGTGTTACGAGAGTAGTACAAAACAAAGGTCATTCCTATTGGGGTCTTCATATTACTAAGTCATTTTCTAGGGTCACGTCCCACAGCCAACATGTGCTCGATACCATATCAGAAGCGACCCGACCTCAGACGGTCAAGCCTCGTGTTCTTTGTGCCATCCCTAGATCAAGATATCGGCACACACTCGTACATCAATGTATATATCAAAGTGCAATCACATGTATAATTAACGTAAGACTGATATATACCTCATAAGTCACAATGAAACAGATAGTCGGTGTGGAGTCCCATCAACGCCATCGGCAGGTTGTGTAGACCGTAAACCTGTATCGTAACTCTTACTCGTCGAAGAAAGTATACGCAACATGATACGTTGCAGCCGTGTAGGTCAAGTACATTGAATGTACCGCAAGATCACAACATGAGAAAACAGATGATAAAACTATACTATATGCAATATGGCTTTGTGGCTCGTGGTCTGAGTTTTGTTTGCGTAAAAGCTGATTTATTTTCCCTACATCAAAGGAATAAATGAAGTCTGTACTATAGAGTTTTCTATCATGACATGGTTCCGCCAACCTATGTCTCATAGCCCAAAATCATCATAAGTTGCCCACAATTAAGTTATCAGTCCGGTGTTGAGAGTTCCGAGATAGATCCAAGTCCGGATGCTCAAATTGTCCGTAATCGGGACACGGCTAATCGATTAGGTTTTAACCCTCCGCAGAGGTTTGTACACTTTACCCGCAAGATTCGATCCTCTTTTACGTTCTCGCACTTCAGGTGTTTGAGAACAAGATGACCAAACATGGTCTTCGAAGAGTTCCTCTAACCACCGTCCGTACTCATCCAATCCTACCGTAGTTCTACATCTGCTAGCACCGCCCTAGTCGAGTCACAACTAAGGTCAACCAAGCGAGCCCATAGTGACTTGCGGTTGCAGGTAAGCTTCGTGCATGAAGTATTCTTCCGTCTCTTTGAGTGCGGGTGAAGCTTTCCGCAAGATGTCATGGCGCTTCTCCATGCATCCCGCCAACCACTCGGTTTCTCCAGGTGCCCGTCAACCGTCCTTCACCCAAGAGTGTGTATTGAATTCTTGTCTCGAGTCTTGAAGTCTTGAGGCCTTGAAGATGCAGTCCTTGCAGATTCCATCATGGAGTTGTCGTCATTGACGAGATTCTCCATTCTCACACCACTCCGAGCACTCATACCAACCCGTCTACTATAGCGTAGCATTAAAATAAATAACGTCCGGGCTTGGTAACAGGTGATGGGTTCCTACCTCATGCATACTACTCAACTACAAGGATTCAATGTCACTACTGGAGGGATTGTTGCGAAGATGACACTAGATGCAATAAAACACATAGGTATGAAAAACATGGTCAAAGTGAACTTGCTCGGTAATACTTGATGAAGATAACAACGCTGTTCGAAAATGACTTGGTAGAACTAATCGTCACTCCGTTGAAAATCTATATAGTCAAACATAGCATTCACATAAGCAAACATCCTAGCAAACAATTTTAGCACTCAAATAACAATCAAAACAGCAAGGAAAATCGATAATAAAACTCAAACAAAATCAAAAGAAACTTCAAATAAAACTACAAAGAAAAACTACTAACGAAGATCTATGACTTTGCTACAAGCATCAAACATAGTTTTGCCCTAAGTAAAAAAAACATAACAGCAATTAAAACACTAAACTAATAATTTAACAGAAAATAAAAAGTAAAACAACTAAGTTAACAGAAAGTATTTTTTCATAAAATTTTATTTGCAAAAAGAAACAAATAAAAAGCTTTTATAAAACTCTAACTATGACCTATAGAAGGTTTCATACAAAACTAAGGAAAATAAATTTTTTAAATAAAATAAAATTTTCTCCTGTTGTCTAACAGAAACACAACTAATTTTGTCAAAAGTGACAAAAAGAAATAATTTAAAACTAATAAAACAATAAAGAAAAAGCTAAAACAGAACTAATAATAAAACAGTACTGTTTTGCTAAAACCTAATTTAAATTAACCTAAAAATAAAATACTAAATACTACTGGATAAACAAAGGTCATAGAGACCAGGAGCAAAAAGAATTAATTAAAAACCTATTTTTAAACTCAAGTTATGGCCAAAATACTAATCTGAACAAAATTTATCAAATTCAAATTTAAACTAATCAAATTTGAAATCCAGAGACACTAACAGAAACTTCAGCAAATTTGCGACACATAGCAATTGGAATCACTCAAAAATACTAAAAACTCTAAAAGATATGAATTTTCTAAGATTGCTATTTTCTGAAAAAAATGAATTACGGGATTTCGTGGATCTCACCGGAGTAGTCGTCGGAGTTGGGGAAGAAGATCGGGGCGGAGCGAATGGTTGGGTTGGTGGGTGGCTAGGATGGCCGGAGGTGGTGGGGCGGGGCGGCAATGGCGGCGGTGGTCCGGCGAACTCCGGCGAGGCGGCACAGCGACGTGGGTGTGGGGCTGCTGCTGCTGCGGAGAGGAGAGGAGAGGAGAGGTTTGATGTGTTGGGGGGGGTGCTTGGGTATTTATATTGGGGAGGGGAGGGCTTTGCTTGGGGTAGGGGACAAGAAATAGACTAGGATTAGGAAACAAAGAGGGAAAAGATCTAGAAACAAATCGGAATAAACGGAATAACGAAACGGGATCAAATCCTACTAGGATTGGTAAAAGAATAGGAAACCTTGGCTCCCTGGCACCCTAGGTGTGTGCGTGCGATGGCCTTGGCCGGTGGCTGGTCGGCGGCTTGGGCCTTTGGCCCAAGGCGCTGCATATATATATATAGGCAAGGTTTTATATAGGCATATAATATATCAAAATTTGCAGAAAAATATTTCCTACAAGATGAACATTATTCTAATGTCAAATAAAATCCACACAAATTTTAATAATTCACACAGTGCTACTGGTCCAATAAAATCCAATAAAAATCATTTTTAAAATACCAAAATGACTTCAAATTAATTTCTCTCCAATTTTCTGATGTAGGGAATCATGTTACCCTATTTTCCATATATTTTATTTTTGAGAAAATAATTTGAATAAAATTCAAATAACTCCAAGTTGAAAATAAATTCAAAGGAACTTTGAATTTAATTCTTTAAAACTCCCAACTCATATTTCATATGTTTTGAAGAAGTCATTTTATCTTCGCTCGTGAAAATCATTGAGTTGCATAAAGTTTCAGGATTGGAAATATTCTCAAATGAAATTCAAATATTTTCAACACCCCTTGTCATTTAAATAAATGAAAGAAGTCATGTCATCTTCTCTCCAGGGTTTTTGTGATGAAAAGAATTTGAATTCCCGAAGATCATAAAAGCAAAAATGAATGTTTGGGAAAGTCCTTTTATTCCCTCTCATTTAACTTTCAAAAAGTTTTGATTTCACTCACTTTCAGCCAATCAATCAAGCAATTAATCAAATCCATCTATGTGTTTATAACATTCCAAAATTTAGAATTTTGGGATGTTACAGAAAATTTACTACTCTGCACATAAGCAAAATTCTTCTCATTCGGAATAGTGGGAGTATCATAAGAGACTTGAACACTAAAAATTGTTTCCACATTAAAAGAGTAATGTTCAGAAAAAGGGTAATCATAATCATGACAAGATTTGTAAATATAATCATCACTACTTTTTATAGCATAAGTTTCATCACAATAATCATCATAAGTAGCAACATCGTTCTCATCATAATCGATTAAAACCTCTCCCAAGATAGTGGAACCACTAAATAAAGTTGACACTCTTCCAAATCCACTTTCATATTCATCACAATAAGATTCAACATTCTCCAAAATAGTGGGATCACTAATTCCTAAAGTTTACACTCTTCCAAACCCACTTTCATCAATATAACCATCATAGGTAGGAGGCATGCTATCATCATAACAACTTTGCATATCAAAACTTGGGATGCTAAGAATATCATCTTCATTAAACATAGCATCCCCAAGCTTGGGACAAACATTAATTCCAGCAAATATATTCTCAAAAATATCATCCTCATCAAACATAGCTTCCCCAAGCTTGGGCCCTTTCATATCATAAGCATAATCACTCTCATCATTAAAAATATGGATAACACCAATAGTATAGCAATTATCATCATCACAAGTAGTAGTAGGAGCAACATCCTTTGGGAGGGATACCTTTTTACCTTTGTTGCTCCTTCTTTTCTTTTTCTTCTTCACATTATGTGTAGGTTCAACCTTCCTCTTTGAGCTCCTTATTGATGAGATTGGTTGAATAGAAAGCTCCTCCTCGTTACCTGATTCATCATAAGAAATAATAGGAGGAGATTGGGAAGTCTCTTCCCTTTCATTAGTATTCTCTTCATCTTCTATTTGTTTTCTTTTCTTTATGTAATTGGCAATATAAGGATTTTCAATGCAATTCACCGCACAATACAAATCTTCTCTAGATCAAAATCAAGAAATCTATCAAGATTAAATTTTGGAATACCCTCAGTTATACGTTTCATTTCTTTATACCCCAAAAGAAGGCTAAGCTCTTTATGATGCTCAAGGGTAATCAAATTATCACAATATTTGGAAATGACTTGATCATGAAACAAATAGCATTGGAGCTTTAAATGACCATGTTCATTGCAAAGTTCACAAGGGTTACTATAAATATTGAATCTTTCAGCACATTCATCTAGCTCTTCTTGCAACAATTTGGTTTCTACGTACTTATGCCTCTTGCAATAAATATCTTCTCTATTTGGTGTGTTCATGCAAACATGCACTCCACAAAAGTTGACATGCTCATAAGAGATATTTTCATCATAACTAGTGCAATCATCATTAGCGTCATGGATATTCAAAGAATTCATACTAACAACATTGCAATCATGCTCATCATTCAAAGATTTAGTGCCAAACAATTTAATGCATTCTTCTTCTAACACTTTGGCACAATTTTCCTTTCCATCATACTCACGAAAGATATTAAAAAGGTGAAGCGTATGAGACAAACTCAATTCCATTTTTTTGTAGTTTTCTTTTATAAACTAACTAGTGCTAAAACAAGAAAGAAAAGTATTCGATTGCAAGATCTAAAGATATACCTTCACTTACCTAGCTTCCCCGGCAACGGCGCCAGAAAAGAGCTTGATGTCTACTACACAACCTTCTTCTTGTAGACGTTGTTGGGCCTACAAGTGCACAGGTTTGTAGGACAGTAGCAAATTTCCCTCAAGTGGATGACCTAAGGTTTATCAATCCATGGGAGGCTTAGGATGAAGATGGTCTCTCTCAAACAACCCTGCAACCAAATAACAAAGAGTCTCTTGTGTCCCCAACACACCCAATACAATGGTAAATTGTATAGGTGCACTAGTTCGGCGAAGAGATGGTGATACAAGTGCAATATGGATGGTAGACATAGGTTTTTGTAATCTGAAAATATAAAAACAGCAAGGTAACAAGTGGTAAAAATGAGCGTAGTCGGTATTGCAATGATAGGAAACAAGTCCTAGGGTTCATACTTTCACTAGTGCAAGTCTCTCAACAATAATAACATAGATAGATCATATAACAATCCCTCAACATGCAACAAAGAGTCACTCCAAAGCCACTAATAGCGGAGAACAAACGTGGATATTATGGTAGGTACGAAACCACCTCAAAGTTATTCTTTCGGATCAATCTATAAAAGAGTTCGTACTAGAATAACACCTTAAGACACAAATCAACCAAAATCCTAATGTCACCTAGATACTCCATTATCACCTCAAGTATCCGTGGGCATGATTATACGATATGCATCACACAATCTCAGATTCATCCAACCAACATAAAAGTACTTCAAAGAGTGCCCCAAAGTTTCTACCAGAGAGTCAAGAACGTGTGCCAACCCCTATGCATAGGTTCATGGGCGGAACCCGCAAGTTGGTCACCAAAACATACATCAAGAGGCACGTGAAATCCCATTGTCACCACAGATAAGCATGGCAAGACATACATCAAGTGTTCTCATAAAAGACTCAACCCGATAAGATAACTTCAAAGGGGAAACTCAATTCATCACAAGAGAGTAGAGGGGGAGAAACATCATAAGATCCAACTACAATAGCAAAGCTCGGGATACATCAAGTTCGTGCCATAGAGGGAACACGAGAGAGAACACGAGAGAGAGAGAGAGATCAAACACATAGCTACTGGTACATACCCTCAGCCCCGAGGGTGAACTACTCCCTCCTCGTCATAGAGAGCACCGGGATGATGAAGATGGCCATCGGTGATGGATCCCCCCTCCGGCAGGGTACCGGAAAGGGGTCCCGATTGGTTTTTGGTGGCTCTGGAGGCTTGCGGCGGCGGAACTCCCGATGTAATCTCTGTTCTGGAAGTTTTAGGGTACGTAGGTATATATGGGTGAAAGGAGTACGTCGGTGGAGCTACGGGGGCCCCACGAGGCAGGGGGCGCGCCCGGGGGGGTGGGCGTGCCCCCCACCCTCGTGAGCACCTCCCGTATCTTCTGACGTGGGGTCCAAGTCCATCAGGTGGGTTTCCTCCCAAAAATAACTTCTCCAGTTGATTTTGTTCCGTTTTGACTCTGTCTGATATTCCTTTTCCTCGAAACACCGAAATAGGCATAAAACAGCAAATCTAGGCTGGGCCTCCGGTTAATAGGTTAGTCCCAAAATAATATAAAAGTGGATAATAAAGCCCAATATTGCCTAAAACAGTAGATAAAGTAGCATGGAGCAATCAAAAATTATAGATACGTTCGAGACGTATCAGTGGGTGATACGTCTCCAACGTATCTATAATTTTTGATTGCTCCATACTACTTTATCTACTGTTTTGGACTATATTGGGCTTTATTTTCCACTTTTATATTATTTTTGGGACTAACCTATTAACCGGAGGCCCAGCCCAGAATTGCTTTTTTTTTGCCTATTTCAGTGTTTCGAAGAAACAGAATATCAAACGGAGTCCAAACGGAATGAAACCTTCGGGAACGTGATTTTCTCACCGAACGTGATCCAAGAGACTTGGACAACAGAGGCGGTCACGATGGTGGGGGCGCCCCCCTAGGGTGCGCCACCTACCTCGTGGGCCCCCTATTGCTCCACCGACGTACTCCTTCCTCCTATATATACCTACGTACCCCCAAACGATCAGAACAGGAGCCAAAAACCTAATTCCACCGCCGCAACTTCCTGTATCCACGAGATCCCATCTTGGGGCCTGTTCCAGAGCTCCGCCGGTGGGGGCATCCACCACGGAGGGCTTCTACATCATCACCATAGCCCCTCCGATGAAGTGTGAGGAGTTTACTTCAGACCTTCGGGTCCATAGCTAGTAGCTGGATGGCTTCTTCTCTCTTTTTGGATCTCAATACATTGTTCTCCCCCTCTCTCGTGGAGATCTATTCGATGTAATCTTCTTTTTGCGGTGTGTTTGTTGATACCGATGAATTGTGGGTTTATGATCAAGATTATCTATGAACAATATTTGAATATTCTCTGAATTCTTTTATGTATGATTGGTTATCTTTGCAAGTCTCTTCGAATTATCCGTTTTGTTTGGCCAACTAGATTGGTAGTTCTTGCAATGGGAGAAGTGCTTAGCTTTGGGTTCAATCTTGCGGTGTCCTTTCCCAGTGACAGAAGGGGCAGCAAGGCACGTATTGTATTGTTGCCATCGAGGATAACAAGATGGGGTTTTATCATATTGCATGAATTTATCCCTCTACATCATGTCATCTTGCTTAAGGCGTTACTCTGTTTTTAACTTAATACTCTAGATGCATCTTTGGATAGCGGTCGATGAGTGGAGTAATAGTAGTAGATGCAGGTGAGTCGGTCTACTTGTCTCAGACGTGATGCCTATATACATGATCATACCTAGATATTCTCATAACTATGCTCAATTCTGTCAATTGCTCAACAGTAATTCGTTCACCCATCGTAGAATACTTATGCTCTTGAGAGAAGCCACTAGTGAAACCTATGTCCCCCGGGTCTATTCTCATCATATCAATCTCCATTACTTTAATCTTGTTTTGCTTTTTTACTTTTCCTTTTACTTTTCACTTTGCATCTCTATACCAAAAATACCAAAAATATTATTTATCATCTTATCAGATCTCACTCTCGGAAGTGACCGTGAAGGGATTGACAACCCCTAATCGCGTTGGTTGCGAGGAGCTATTGTTTTGTGCAGGTACGAGGGACTTGTGCGTAGCCTCCTACTGGATTGATACCTTGGTTCTCAAAAAACTGAGGGAAATACTTATGCTAGTTTGCTGCATCATCCTCTCCTCTTCGGGGAAATCCAACGCAGTGCTCAAGAGGTAGCAATAAGAATTTCTGGCGCCGTTGCCGGGGAGGCTTACGCAAGAGCAAGTCAAGACTTGGACTACCAACAATAAGCCAGTTCTGGCGCCGTTAAAGTCTACATACCAAGTACCCATCACAATCCCTATCTCCCGCATTACATTATTTGCCATTTGCCTCTCGTTTTCCTCTCCCCCACTTCACCCTTGCCATTTTATTCGCCCTCTCTTTCCCAATCTCCTCCTCTTTTTCCCATTTGCCTTTTTCTCGCTTGCCTTTTGTTTGCTCGTGTGCTGGATTGCTTGTTTGTCGCGATGGCTCAAGATACTACCAAATTGTGTGACTTCAGCAATACCAATAATAATGATTTCCCTAGCACTCCGATTGCTCCTCTTGCCAATACTGAATCTTGTGAAATCAATACCTCTTTGTTGAATCTTGTTATGAAAGGTCAATTCGCCGGCCTTCCTAGTGAAGATGCCGCTACTCATCTGAATAGCTTCGTTGATTTATGTGATATGCAAAAAAAAGATGTCGAAAATGATGTCGTTAAATTGAAGCTATTTCCTTTTTCGCTTAGAGATCGTGCTAAAGCGTGGTTTTCATCTCTGCCTAAAAATAGTATTGATTCTTGGAACAAGTGCAAAGATGCTTTTATCTCTAAGTATTTTCCTCCCGCTAAGATCGTCTCTCTTAGGAACGATATTATGAATTTTAAGCAACTTGATCATGAACATGTTGCACAAGCTTGGGAGAGAATGAAATTAATGATACGTAATTGTCCTACTCATGGTTTGAACTTGTGGATGATTATACAAAACTTTTATGCGGATTGAATTTTGCTTCTAGAAATCTTTTAGATTCGGTCATTGGAGGCACTTTTATGGAAATCACTCTAGGAGATGCTACTAAACTTCTAGATAATATTATGGTTAATTATTCTCAATGGCATACCAAAAGATCTACTAATAAAAAAGTGCATGCGATAGAACAAATTAATGTTTTGAGTGGAAATATGGATGAACTTATGAAATTATTTGCTACTAAGAGTGTTTCTTCTGATCCTAATGATATGCCTTTATCTACTTTGATTGAGAACAATAATAAATCTATGGATGTGAATTTTGTTGGTAGGAATAATTTTGGTAACAACTCGTATAGAGGGAATTTTAATCCTAGGTCTTATCCTAGTAATTCCTCTAATAATTATGGAAATTCCTACAACAATTCTTATGGAAATTTTAATAAGATGCCCTCTGAATTTGAGACTAGTGTTAAAGAATTTACGAGTTCGCAAAAGAATTTTAATGCTTTGCTTGAGGAGAAATTGCTTAAAGTTGTTGATTTGGCTAGGAACATTGATAGAATTTCTCTTGAAATTGATTCTTTAAAGCTTAGATCTATTCCTCCTAAGCATGATATCAATGAGTCTCTCAAAGCTATGAGAATTTCCATTGATGAGTGCAAAGAAAGAACCGCTAGGATGCGTGCTTCCAAAGATGCCTTTATTAAAGCGCGTTCTTCCAATTCCTATGAAAATCAAGATGAAGATCTAAAAGTTATTGATGTGTCCCCCATTAAATGTTTGTTTTGCAATATGAATCTTGATGAAACTGAATATGATCTTCCTTTACCTAGAAGGCGTACCAAGAATTCGGAGTTTTTAGATCTTGATGATGAAATTGATAAATGTGGGATTGAAAGAAATAAAAACCTAGATGTTGCTAAACCCAATATATTGGATCTCAAGGAATTTAATTATGAAAATTGCTCTTTAATTGATTGTATTTCCTTGTTGCAATCCGTGCTAAATTCTCCTCATGCTTATAGTCAAAATAAGGCCTTTACCGAACACATTGTTGATGCCTTGATGCAATCTTATGAAGAAAAACTTGAGTTGAAGATTTCTATCTCTAGAAAGATCTATGATGAGTGGGAACCTACTATTAAAATTAAAATTAAAAATTATGAGTTTCATGCCTTGTGTGATTTGGGTGCTAGTGTCTATACTATCCCCAAAACCTTGTGTGATTTGCTAGATTTTTCCGTGACTTTGATGATTGCTCTCTAAACTTGCATCTTGCGGATTCCACTATTAAAAAGCCTATGGGAAGAATTAATGATGTTCTTATTGTTGCAAATAGGAATTATGTGCCCGTAGATTTTATCGTTCTTGATATAGATTGCAATTCTTCTTGCCCTATTATTCTTGGTAGACCTTTCCTCAGAACGATTGGTGCAATTATTGATATGAAGGAAGGGAATATTAGATTCCAATTTCCCTTAAAGAAAGGCATGGAACACTTTCCTAGAAAGAAAATAAAATTACCATATGAATCTATCATGATAGCCACCTATGGATTGCCTACCAAAGACGGAAATACTTAAATCTATCCTTGCTTTTATGCCTAGCTAGGGGCGTTAAACGATACCGCTTGTTGGGAGGCAACCCAATTTTATTTTTAGTTTTTGTTTTTGCTTCTGTTTACGAATAAATAATCCATCTAGCCTCTGTTTATATGTGGTTTTTTTTATTAGTGTTTGTGCCAAGTTAGACCTATAGGATCTTCTTGGATGATAGTTATTTGATCTTGCTGTAATTTCCAGAATCTTTCTGTTCACGAAAACAATTGTTAAAAATCACCAGAACGTGACAAAATACTGATTCCAATTGCTGCTGATCATTAAACAAATTTTCTAGGTCGTCCTATTTTGGTAGAAGTTTTGGAGTTCCAAAAGTTTGCGTTAGTTACAGATTACTACAGACTGTTCTGTTTTTGACAGATTCTGTTTTTCGTGTGTTGTTTGCTTATTTTGATGAATCCATGGCTAGTAAAATAGTTTATAATCCATAGAGAAGTTGTAATACAGTAGGTTTAACACCAATATAAATAAAGAATGAGTTCATTACAGTAACTTAAAGTAGTCCTTTGTTTTATTTCTCTAACGGAGCTCACGAGATTTCTATTGAGTTTTGTGTTGTGAAGTTTTCAAGTTTTGGGTAAATTCTTTTGATGGATTATGGAACAAGGAGTGGCAAGAGCCTAAGCTTGGGGATGTCCATGGCACCCCCAAGATAATCCAAGGACACCAAAAAGTCAAAGCTTGGGAATGCCCCGGAAGGCATCCCCTCTTTCGTCTACTTCCATCGGTAATTTACTTGGAGCTATATTTATTTTCACCACATGATATGTGTTTTGCTTGGAGCGTCTTGTATTATTTGCATCTTTGCTTGTTAGTTTACCACAATCATCCTTGCTGTACACACCTTTTGAGAGAGCCATACATGAATTGGAATTTTATAGAATACTCTATGTGCTTTACTTATATCTTTTGAGCTTGATAGTTTTGCTCACAGTGCTTCACTTATATCTTTTGAGCGTGATAATTTTTGCTCTAGTGCTTCACTTAGATCTTTTAGAGCACGGTGGTGGATTTGTTTTAAAGAAACTATTGATCTCTCATGCCTCACTTAGATCATTTTTAGAGTCGTTAATAGCATGGTAATTTGCTTAATATTAATATGCTTGGTATTCAAGATATGTGAAACTTTCTTTTGAGTGCGTTGAATACTAAGAAAAGTTTGATGCTTGATAATTGTTTTGAGATATGAAGATGGTGATATTAGAGTCATGCTAGTTGAGTAGTTATGAATTTAAAGAATACTTGTGTTGAAGTTTGTGATTCCCGTAGCATGCACGTATGGTGAACCGTTATGTGATGAACTCGGAGCATGATTTATTTATTGATTGTCTTCCTTATGAGTGGCGGTCGGGGACGAGCGATGGTCTTTTCCTACCAATCTATCCCCCTAGGAGCATGCGCGTAATACCTTGCTTTGATAACTTCTAGATTTTTGCAATAAGTATATGAGTTCTTTATGACTAATGTTGAGTCCATGGATTATAAGCACTTTTCCCATCCTTCCACCATTGCTAGCCTCTCTAATACCGCGCACTTTTCGCCGATATCATACACCCACTAAAATCTTCCTCAAAACAGCCACCATACCTACCTATCATGGCATTTCCATAGCCATTCCGAGATATATTGCCATGCAACTTTCCACCGTTCCGTTTATTATGACACGCTCCATCATTGTCATATTGCTAGCATGATCATGTAGTTGACATCATATTTGTGGCAAACCCACCGTTCATAATTCTTTCATACATGTCACTCTTGATTCATTGCATATCCCGGTACACCGCCGGAGGCATTCATATAGTCATACTTTGTTCTAAGAATCGAGTTGTAATTGTTGAGTTGTAAGAAAAATAAAAGTGTGATGATCATCATTTTTTAGAGCATTGTCCCAAGTGAGGAAAGGATGATGGAGACCATGATTCCCCCACAAGTAGGGATGAGACTCCGGACGAAAAATAAGAATAAAAAAAGAGAAGAAAAAAAGAGGCCATAAAAAAGAGAAAAGGCACAAAGAAAAAAATGAGAGAAAAAGAGAGAAGGGACAATGCTACTATCCTTTTACCACACTTGTGCTTCAAAGTAGCACCAAGATCTTCATGATAGAGAGTCTCTCATTTTGTCACTTTCATATACTAGTGGGAATTTTTCATTATAGAACTTGGCTTGTATATTCCAATGATGGGCTTCCTCAAATGCCCTAGGTCTTCGTGAGCAAACGAGTTGGATGCACACCCACTTAGTTTCTTTTGTTGAGCTTTCATATACTTATAGCTCTAGTGCATCCATTGCATGGCAATCCCTACTCACTCACATTGATATCTATTGATGGGCATATCCATAGCCCTTTGATACGCCTAGTTGATATGAGACTATCTTCTCCCTTTTTGTCTTCTCCACAACCACCATTCTATTCCACCCATAGTGCTATATCCATGGCTCACGCTCATGTATTGCGTGAAGATTGAAAAAGTTTTGAAAATGTTAAAGTATGAAACAATTGCTTGGCTTGTCATCGGGGTTGTGCATGATTTAAATATTTTGTGTGGGGAAGATGGAGCATAGCCAGACTATATGATTTTGTAGGGATAACATTCTTCAGCCAAGTTATTTTGAGAAGAATAATTGCTTAGTTAGTATGCTTGAAGTATTATTATTTTTATGTCAATATAAACTTTTGTCTTGAATCTTTCGAATCTGAATATTCATACCACAATTAAGAAGATTTACATTGAAATTATGCCAAAGTATCACTCCGCATCAAAAATTCTCTTTTTATCATTTACCTACTCGAGGACGAGCAGGAATTAAGCTTGGGGATGACTGATACGTCTCCAACATATCTATAATTTTTGATTGCTCCATGCTACTTTATCTCCTGTTTTGGACTATACTGGGCTTTATTTTCCACTTTTATATTATTTTTGGGACTAACCTATTAACCGGGGCCCAGCCGAATTTCTTTTTTTTGCCTATTTGGTGTTTCAAGAAACGGAATATCAAACGGAGTCCAAACGGAATGAAACCTTCGAACGTGATTTTCTCACCGAACGTGATCCAGGAGACTTGGACCCTACTACAAGAAGTAACAGAGGCGGTCACGAGGGTGGGGGGCGCCCCCCCCCCCTGGGGTGCGCCCCCTACCTCGTGGGCCCGTTGTTGCTCCACCTATGTACTCCTTCCTCCTATATATACCTCACGCACCCCAAGCGATCGAACAGGAGCCAAAACCTAATTCCACCACCGCAACTTCCTGTATCCACGAGATCCCATCTTGGGGCCTGTTCGAGCTCACATGAGAGGGCATCCACCATGGAGGGCTTCTACATCATCACCATAGCCCCTCCGATGAAGTGTGAGTAGTTTACTTCAGACCTTCGGGTCCATAGCTAGTAGCTAGATGGCTTCTTCTCTCTTTTTGGATCTCAATACAATGTTCTCCCCCTCTCTCGTGGAGATCTATTCGATGTAATCTTCTTTTTGCGGTGTGTTTGTTGAGACCGATGAATTGTGGGTTTATGATCAAGATTATCTATGAACAATATTTGAATCTTCTCTGAATTCTTTTATGTATGATTGGTTATCTTTGCAAGTCTCTTCGAATTATCCGTTTGGTTTGGCCAACTAGATTGGTAGTTCTTGCAATGGGAGAAGTGCTTAGCTTTGGGTTCAATCTTGCGGTGTCCTTTCCCAGTGACAGAAGGGGTAGCAAGGCACGTATTGTATTGTTGCCATCGTGGATAACAAGATGTTTTTTTATCATACTACATGAACTTATCCCTCTACATCATGTCATCTTGCTTAAGGCGTTACTCTTTTTTTAACTTAATACTCTAGATGCATGCTGGATAGCGGTCGATGAGTGGAGTAATAGTAGTAGATGCAGGCAGGAGTCGGTCTACTTGTCTCGGATGTGATGTCTATATACATGATCATACCTAGATATTCTCATAACTATGCTCGATTCATCAATTGCTCAACAGTAATTCGTTCACCCACCGTAGAATACTTATGCTCTTGAGAGAAGCCACTAGTGAAACCTATGGCCCCGGGTCTATTCTCATCATATCAATCTCCATTACTTTAATCTTGTTTTGCTTTTTTACTTTGCCTTTTACTTTTCACTTTGCATCTCTATACCAAAAATACCAAAAATATTATTTATCATCTCTATCGGATCTCACTCTCGTAAGTGACTGTGAAGGGATTGACAACCCCTAATCGCGTTGATTGTGAGGAGCTATTGTTTTGTGCAGGTACGAGGGACTTGTGCGTAGCCTCCTACTGGATTGATACCTTGGTTCTCAAAAATCTGAGGGAAATACTTACGCTACTTTGTTGCATCATCCTCTCCTCTTAGGGGAAATCCAACGCAGTGCTCAAGAGGTAGTAGTGGGCATCGCATATGCCAAAAATCCCTATCCCTAAGGCACATCGGGTTCAACATGAACTCTCTAGGGTTACCAAATCCATCCCCTTTTCCATACGGCTCCCATTCCACCTGCAACATAGCATACAACAAGGCAACATTGATGTTGAGTTACGATAAAAGCATGAGAATGAATGCTGCAATGTCAAGTCACCTGCTCAGCCGCAATCGTGTCCAACTCGCTCGTGTACTACTTGTACATGAGCGAGTGATCATCCGTCGTCTCATTTAACACATCCCACTTGTAAGCCCAAGTGGGGAACCGTAGTGGGTCGTCTTTGTCGTCCCATTGCTCATACTTCACGATCTTCGGTAGTCCAACCGGCAATCGCTCCCAGCTCCATACGAAAAGTACGAGCATACAACCACCAATACATTCGTCCTTTGAGGTCCTACAACAGGCTTCATCCAACTTCACATAAAAGAAAACATCGTTGAATTAACAAGAAGATTGCATTGATAATTTACCAATGAAGTGAAAAGAAACAACTGCCTACCTGTTTATATAATTAAGTAAGCTAGTGTCGCCGAACCTCAACTCCATTTGCTATGGAAGACGGTCAATGCCTTTAGCCACATCCATGGAGCATTCTTGCTTGTGGCGTCAGCAAACATAGTCCTGGATATGACATACCACATGTAGACACGAGCATATGTCTTGACCTCATCATCATTAGCATTCTCAGGGAAATACCCAAAGTTGAATGCAATCCAGGTGAAAGGAGCACCGGCTGCGACTCTTTCCCTCTTCTTGTCTCCTTCTGGTACCGGAGGCTCTAGAGGAACCATACCGATAAGGGCATGCATCTGCTCGTGCCACCCATCAGAATCGGTGCTCATACAAAGATGATTCCCCTCGATATGAAGACCGCTGATCATAGAAATATCCTGGAGCGTCATGGTCATCTCCCCGGTCCGAAGATGGAAAATGTGTGTCTTCGGCCTCCAACGATCAACAAGCGTGGTGATTGTTGTAGCATTGAGGTTCGGCGTTGACCAGTTGACCAACTGAATGAAAGGGAGGAGTCTTGTCTCCCTTATGTACGGTGTGTACCGCTCATCATAGTGCATCCCCCAAGGGTGACCCTGTGAGACCGAATCTTCAGATGTTGGAAAGCTCCTACAGACAAGCAAATCAGAATATTACATATGGGGCATTTGTGTTTGAAATAAACACAAAATTCATAATATTGGCCACTTTCATTGTTACCCGCTGGTCCACCGACATACAATAGGCCCGGTGTCGAGTGTCATAGTGATCATCGAGAAGCCAAACCATCCTACAAATTTCAAACAAAGCATTCTTGTCAATATGAATATCTTTTCAATAGAAATAAACTAAACTAGGCCTACTATATGCAAGATTCAAATCATATGTATCCAAAGCATTCTTGTCAATATGAATATCTTTTCAATACAATTAAACTAAACTAGGCCTACTTCATGCAAGATTCAATATGAATATCTTTTCCATAGAAATAACATGTCAACATATGTATCCAAAGCATATCTTTTCAATAAAAATAAACTAAACTAGGGTTACAAACTAAGACAAGTCATCTACAAATCTTAAAGTCCCACATATCTATATACATGAAAGATTCTAATCTAATCAAACAAGGGTTCCACAAATCTTCAAAATAAGATACATTTGATGGATAGAAAGAAGGGGATCGGAGGAGAGTACCTTTTAGGATGGATTGGTGACAAAATACACGAACCAAATCGTCAGATGTGAAGGATTTGGGAGAGAGGATTGAGAGGGGGAGAGGATGAAGCCGCCGCCGCCACTGCTTCTGTAACTGAACATATGGGGTTGGGGGAGGGCAAGCAGGCGGCAGCCTCTAAGTCACAGTGCAACGTCTATGGGCTAGGCGCTGCACTATACATGTGTGGCGCTGCACTGCTCGGTGCGGGCCCCGGGGATGCCACGTTGGCCAGGTGTGCAACGCCTGCGAGTTAGGCGATGCATCGTAGGGTGTGATGTCTACGTGTCGGGCGCCACTCAAAATGGTCAGCTGAGTGAATTTTTTTCCGAACCAGTTCAGTTTGTGAAATGTTTTCTTCCACATGTCAATACTGTCAAATTCGCCTCGTCCTTGCCCGTGTGTGCGCCCTCAGCCACCCCCATATTCGTGCTCATGGACCACTCCAACATGGATTTGCAAGGGTGGACCATCCCAAACCACTTCACCGAGGACATGGAAACCACCTTTGACTCATTGCAGCTCTGACAGACACGGGTGGCAAGCTCTGGTGGCGGATGTGGACACCAACTATTCAAGGATACCCCCCTTCAATATTTATTGTTGAATGTGTGATGAACTACTAGCAAACATGTCCGTGCGTTGCAACGGTACATACAAAAATTACATGTTGGTCGAATAAGTATGACTCGATACCCCGACATATCAGTATCTTCTATTTTAACAAAGTGGCTCATCATTTTGCCACTTATCTTTCTTCTGACTCTCGCTGATGATGGACGTGATGTCCATGTGATCACAATGCATTCGACATGGTAAATCCCAATGCAATGAGCTTGCCACCTCATGACACACTTGCCATTGTGTAGCACAAGAAAATGTTTAGAACTTTTAAAATAAATCTCATCTACCACGAACTACTCCCAACACCTAGACATATAAAGACTTTTCAAACACTGATCGAAACCTAGACATAAAAGATTATTGAAATGGTGAAAAGTTTTTGAATTGACAGACATTAAAAAAAGCATTTTTTAAAATTCATAAACATTTTTTGTTTAGACGAACATTTATTGAACACATGAATAGTTTTTTAATTCCTGAACATTTTTTGAATTAATGATTTTTTTAGATTAGGGCAAAAAATTGAAATTCGCAGAAAAGTTGAATATTTTTTGAGAATTTCCTAAAAATTCATGGATATTTTTTAGATTCGCGAATATGTTTTGTATACATTATCTTTTTTTCAAAATCAAGAACATGGTTTATTTCCTGACAATTTTTTTCCAAATCGTGATTTTTTTATAATTTGCCATCATTTTTGTAAAATACCAACATTTTTGAAACAACAAAATATTTATGATTTTTCGAACATTTTTAGATTTCGTAGATATTTTATGATTTCTCGACCATTTTATTCAAGAGTCGCAACTTTTTTAAAAAATTCAATCTCAAATTAATTAAAAGAAGAAGTAAAAAACAGAAATAAGAAAAGAAAAGACAAAAAATGAAATGAAAAACAACAGCACCGCCACGCCCCGTGGGCCGGCCCATGGGGGGATGAGGTGGGTGAAAAAAAGAAGTGGGGAAAATCAATGGAAGCAGGGTTTGATCCCTGCCCTTCCCAGTGGGAGTTACAGGATTCTGCCACTACGCCATCGGTGCGTATGTGACTTACACTGGGTATCTTACTTATACAAGACTTACCATGATGGTGACTTAAAAAAGAAAAGCGAAGCGCTTTGTTCACTTATGGATGGCATAGCGGGTAATATATAGCAACTTCGAGGGTAATTTTTTAGATGGACGACCAGAAGCAATACTTGGTTTATTAGTAGGTAGAGATAGAGAGGTAGAGATAGAGATAGAGATAGAGAGGTAGAGAGGTAGAGATAGAGAGTAGAGATAGAGATAGAGAGGTAGAGATAGAGATAGAGATGGTGAAAATATTGGGAAAATGAGACGGACAAATGGGAAGGCTAGACCCTCTGCTGCTTGCGTACATGTCCATACATATCTGTGGACAAATTTAGGTAGGGGCAAAATTGAACCAAATGGACTAAAAATGGGTCATCCATCATTTTATTCCAGGGTTGAGTAATGGACACTAAATTTCAAAGGATGAGCTGCCAAGTGCCAACCTGGCCGTATTTACTACTCACTCTATATGGAGGATCTTTTTAGCAATTAATAGTAGATGATAAGGCTCCAGCTCGGTGCAATTACTTGTTACTAAAAATAGATCATATTGGTTGGATATATATATATAAGCAAGTATATGGTTGTTAGCCATGCGCAAACAACCCTTGCATACGAAGACTACTCATATCAGAAAGGAGAAAGCTTTACCATGGAGAGAAGCAAGGTGGTTATGCTCGTGATGGTTATGCTTTTGTGCCTCGTAATACTTCCTCAGGGTGAGTAAACAACAACAACAACTGTAGATGAACTTCTCGTAAAGATATTGGTTATATAATTTTTGGGCAATCTCATTGAGAACCATTACTATAAGTTATTATGTGAAATTCTGCATTATTTTTTGTAATATCTTGTTGAATGAGAACACACTTATTTGGATATGCAGCTCGAGCAACTGATCAGGTGGATACTAGCAAGATCGCGATATGCCTATGCCAAGAGAATACTCCACCTTGCCCAAATAATTTGTGCTTCTGTTGTGTACTGGAGCAAGAACTTTGCTTTAGGTCCAGGAAAGAATGCATTTGTGGTTCTTCTTGCAGCGGACACCCTCCTCCTTTAGATGCAACCTACCCTCATCCCCTCTCTTTAACTTAAAACAATGTTCCAGATTGTTGTGATGAGAAGTATTCTGATGAATATCTTGGAATAAAAAAGTTGTAATCATGGTTATGTTTTCCAAGTTATAGCCGGGGCTATATATGCCATGAACTACAGGGAGAAAGGACTTGGGGCAATACAAGGCTAAATATTGTATTTTTTAAAAGATAAGATATCATTTTTATTCTTGCATAATGTATGCATTTAGTTCTTTATTCTTCTCATCATCCCGCTCAACTCGTGCTTAAACCAAACATGAGCTTTGACTGGATTTCTCTTTTCCTATGAATTCAATACAAGGGTGACTGGTTTCATTTGAAGCACTATTTAGACTTAATGTAAACATAACATCACAAAAACAAAATTTCCTACAAGCAAGAGCTCCTTTGAAAACCGTGCATGTTTTCTATGTTCTACCTAATGTATTAATCTAGGAAACCATCAAAAGAATACATGTTCCTACCAATTATAACAACAACTAAGCCCCCCCCCCCTCGACCGTTGGGAGGGAATCTGCTCTCGTTCTTGTTAGGTCTAGCATCTTCGTTGGGGCTCTATGGTGGTGGAGATGTCCCTTTAGTAGGAATAATTTCTCCCACGTTTGATTCCCGCCTCGATGGTGCGTCTAGCGTCGTCATAGGCCGTGTGGAGGTGTGTCTCCATTGGATCTTGCAAGATTTGGTCGGTGCTGGTCATTAATAGATCTATTTTGATCCAGTCATTCATGTTTCTTCGTGTGTTCAAATGTTTCATCCTTCCAATCTAGCACTCTCTTCATCAACGATGGTTGCTACTCAAAACTAAACCAGTGATTGAACAGGCGAGGCCATCGGTTCAAGTTTTTACCAGTCGGACCGTTGGTTCACCAGTTCATTGTTTGTTTTTTATACAGTAAGTAACGTACTAGACAGAGGTAAAATGCAATCATTTAGTTAAATCTGTCAAGAAAGTTGACTTTATTGGGCCAAAGTTGCAACTTAGGCACCTATATCTAGTGTTTTGGATTCAAATGACCTTCGACCCAGGGTATTTTTCTATTTCTGTGTGTGAAAGTTGTTCATCATTTTTATACCTCTGGTTCACGCAAAACCTGGACGGTTTACACGGCCTTTTTTAGTCCAATTGCAGGGTGGTCCATTTAGCTTAAGAAACTAGCAAGGTCTTCGGTTCCTGTTTTTTCGGGCCCGACCGATGGTGCAGTATGGCTTTCTAAACTATATTGTAAGGCCTTAGCATGACGACTTTTCAACTATCTACTACATCAAGGTTTGGTTGGCTCCAGTGTGGGAGGGGTAATGATGATGGCATACCTTTGGCTCGCTACAATTCTTGTAGTCATTGCAAGCTGGTCTATGGACCTAGTTTTTTTAGCAAGTCTATGGACCTAGTTCTACGCCTTCTTTGGATTGGAGGATTTTCACAGGATATCAATCCATAGGATTGTTTCCTATCAAACACATTTGGATCACAGGATTGGGTCGTTGAAATTCCTCAGGACTAGATGATGCCCCGCACATTGCCGCAGGAAGCATCATAAACATATGCATAAGTAGGTGCTAACAAACTAAAACTATTGGAGAAACAAATTTATGATTTCTCTCGGTTTATATTTTAAAAACAATAAATCACATGAAGCATTTGATAAAATGATATATAAAAGGGAAACTATTAGATTGAAGTAAATGTGGTGCCATTTTAAACAAAAATGTGAAATGTGATCTACATATATTTGCTCTAAGGTTCAATGTACATACTATTTATGCCCACATACAAAATAATGAAAAAAATGGGCAAATTAGTGCACAAATTGTAACTTATGACCACATGCATGACTTGATGATGTGGCATGGTTACATGAAGAGGAAAATTAGTACTTACTAGTAGGCAAAGGCGCGACGGCACGCCGCGCCCATCATGAAGCCCGTGTGCGTGGTTTCGTTGTTTCTTTTATTGAAGAAAATAAGACAATGGGTAAGTGAGCTGGCAGTCGGTGATGTGCAAGCCAATTTTTAACTCAGATAAATACCGAAAGGTACCAAAAATCAGTTCATAGATGGATACAAATACTTATCCACTCCAGAGGCCGCAACCACAGCCGCTCCTAGCCTTCACCTCTGCTTCTCCCTCCCTCTCCGTCGTCATTGGAGACCGTCGGGCTAAGCCCCGCAGCGGACAGTGGAAGTGAGGACGTGTGCTGCCTCACCTTGGTGCCTCCAAACTATTCCTCAGGTCCAAGGTTCCAGAGTCGCCATACCCTTTTCGGTCGATGAGTGTTGAACGTTCAACTGCTTCTCGCACTCGTCGCCGCCATGGGGAGGCCTCACATGGATCCGACATGGATGTTGTGGCTAGGTGGGCAGCGATGTCACTGACTGATCTACCTTGCTCAAGATCCAGTCAAGCCGGCTCCTTGGCTGACGGGTTTGGGCAAGGCTATCTCCAGTGAGATGGAAGTCAGTGATGATGTGCTCCGTCTTGGTGTTGTTCCGTGTGGTGACCACTCCGCCCTGTGGTGGCAGCCTCACCGCAGATTGTGGGGCCACCAAAAGGTCTTTGCGAGTGTTCCGCATTCCAAATCCGGTTCTTGCCTCGACAGTGAGATGCATTCCATGGATGACGACTTGCGCAGAGCATATGATTGTGCAGTAAAGGTGATCTAGCCCTACGCATGCATCTGTTAGGATCACGGAAAAGTGGTGGCAACAACACATGATTGACTTCGATGGTGGTGCTTCCCGAGTACCTGGTCTCGAGCACTGTGGTGAAAACCTGAGCTTCGCCTGAATTGGTTATACCTGGCAATGGCGATGTTTTTGCATCGTTACCTTGTTCAAGGCATTACTCGGATATGCTCATACCAGTTCTTCAAGATGAAAACCTAGACTATGGCATTTGGTTGTTGGATGCGGTGACGGCGACGCTTGAGCGACCCTCTTTTACTGAAGGCGTTGCCATTGAAGAATCTCATTATACGTGCTTGTGGTGTTATGATGTGATTGTTGCGGATATGGTCATTGATGTAGTTTGTCGATTGCGGATTTGATCACTTCGTTTTTGTCCCTCTCGCTTAAACATAGCTTTGGCATTATATTACTTTGTTATTTGTTGGTGTTCTTTTGTGTGTGTGCATCCTACCTACGCAGATGTCAGGTGTGTGTTTCTTGTGTTTATATCCACTCGATGCTTCATTTGAGTAAATAAAAGCCACACTTTGTTGAAAAACAAACACTTAGCTATATATTTTAAATATTCCAGCCAAAATCGTTTCTACCAAGATAGTCAAAGTATTCCAGCCAAAATCGTTTCTACCAAGATAGTCAAAGTATTCCAGCCAAAATCATTTCTATCAAGATAGTCAAAGTTTCAAAATCGTCTAGAGCAACCAAAAGTTGTATAAAATGAAGCTTCCTTTGAACCAAAGGGAAATTGCTCTTGCATACATTCTAAAGATCATATTTTTATAGAAGTACCCCATAGGGGTTGGGTGTGCGTGTGTGTGTGTTCATAGGATTGAGTGTAACTAAGCATCTATGGTGTACTGAGTTGACACTGGTGCTCGCATTTTCCTGAATCTATCCCGTAACCCTTAGTTGCGAAAAATAGCACGCATGGGCAACCGAATTAGATATACGTTATCAACAAAAATCAAGTCTAATTCTCACAGTCTAAATGATACTAATCTGGATACTCTGAGACACATGATTTTGTTTGATTTGCTTATCCTATGCTATCCCGCAGAAAAAGTTGCTATGTAAAGCATCATAATTGACCTAACTTTGTATAAAAGGTAGAATGAGCAAAAAATTGCTACGCTTGGGACTACTAACAGCGTTATAGGGGTAGGGTGTGTACGTGTTGGCACTGGTGCTCGCATTTTCCTAAATTTATTTCAGACTCCTCAGATAGTATTATAGGGGTAAGATGTGTGTGCGTGCGTTTATAGGAGCGAATGTATTTGAGCATCAACATCGTATTTGTTGGCACTAGTGCTCACATTTTCTTGAATTTATTTCATGCTCTTTGTTGACATTCTTTTGGTGGGAGGAGATGTTACTGTCCACAATGAAGACGTTTGTTGTGACTTCGTTAATCTCAAGATGTTATGTCAGCTCAGTAACTCAAAGATTCTCAGATAGGGTACACGTGCGTGCGTTTATAAGGATAAGCATATGTGTGTATATGTGAGCATCTGTGTTGTACTCTGTTAAACAACGGTAGAAAACACAAAAGAAAAAGCCTTGTAGTAACTAATTAAAAACTAACACGTGTCAGCTTCAAATTCACTCACACAAAGTACTACAAAAGCATGGCAAGGGGGCTAGCTTAGCAGCTTTTATTCTTTTATATATGACGACATGCATGATTTGATTATGTGGCATGATTGCATGAAAAGTAAAAATAGGCAGTAGGTTGCAACTATTTAAAAATAGAAGATCGGGTTGCCAAGGTGCCGATTCCGCAACTCCTCCCACAATCAATCTGTGACCAACCAATCATGGATTGTTAGAGACGAGTGAGCTTCTCCCTCCCGCACATTCCTCCCGCATTGCTCCCGCGGGCGACCGAGAGGGAAAACCCTAGCCGTCGTCAGCCCAGGCCCCCCTCTCCTCGCCGTCGCCTGGGTGCGCCGTCGGGCAAAGCTCGACCCACGTGGGCAGTAGTGGGGCTCCCCCCCCCCTCGCTTGATGCTGGTGCTCGTGGAATCTAGCGTGCGGCGATGACGATGCCCTGACGCGGGGCGCGGCGGCGTGACGGCGGGCGATGGCGTGGGGTCGTGGACGTCAAGATCCGGCGCCGGGGGCTGTGTGGTGTGGACTTCCATGATAGCGGCATCTCTAGTGCGGCCTAATGCAGGCGACAGGGGCGCTGACGGCGGACTTGCGGCAATGCGGGGCTCGTCCGTTGACTAGATTCAGCTGGATTTGGGGCCTGGGGGCGGCCTGCCGCGCGGGGGGCGGGTGGAGAACCGGCTGGGGCTCTGCTGGACGGTGGCCGGCAGGTGCTCCGGTGGTGGCCGCGGTGGTTGGTCTCGTGTTGGCGGCGCGCGTGGTGATCTAGACCGGCGGCAGCGGCGGTGCTGCTCACGGGGCCATGTGCTGCGGATGGCCTGGGCTGGCGCCGTCCGAGGTGATTGTCTGGTGGCACGGGCTGTGGGACGGCTTGGACCATGGTCGGTGGCCGCCTTCGTGCTTCAGTGAGGGTGGCTACGGCGTGGTGGCAGTGACGCGTTCCCGGCATGGTCGGGTGGCGGCGATGATCTTCGACCACGGGCGTGTGGCAGCGGGTTGCTGTATGCGGAGGCCCTCGGTGGTGGTGCTGTGGGGGCGAAGCCTGTCGTGGTGAGCCGACGGAGCTTGAGTTGCTTAACAGCCGGAGGTACCGGCTACTACTGGGTGGTTGGAGGTGCCGGTTGTCATGGGGGTCCCCCTGTCTACATCTGGAGTTGTCGGATCTGACGGCGCGACCCCCTCCCATCCAGTTAGCTCTTGTTGACAGTTGGTTGACGGTGCAGGCTGACCACCTGGGCAGGGGTTGGACATGATCCCCCTGCCGGCGGTTGGCTTTTCTTCCGCGATGGCCTCGGGCACTCCCCGTCCAGGTCGATTTGGAGACTTGTGGCTGTTTGGGGAGTCGGCCATGTGTTTTGGCGTCGGTGTTGAGTTGTTGAAGGAAGTCGGGGCGGCAGCCCTGGATGGTGGGCTTCACGATGAGCTTTCCGGCGGGCGTCATGGTGGCGGTGGTGCCTACACCTTTTTTTGAACTATTTGCCTACATCTATTGGCTGTGTGGACGACAAGGGTGTAGGGATGGGAGGCTTTGGCATGCTCTGCAGGTGCCCGGATCTCATATGGTTGGCATGCCTCTCACTGTGGTGTTGGCTGGTGTAACATCCTAAATTTTCAATATGGAATGTTATACATAGGCCACTCATGCATATCATATTTTATTGCATTTTTGTTTCGCGATCCTAGAAATTCTAAACAGCTCAAGGACCTACGGACAGAGTTGGGAATTTCGTTATTTTCATATTTGAGTTTTCTCAAATTTTGAAAAGAGGATCATTTGAATTTAATTATCTTTCCCCAAAAATATTTCATGTCAAATATATGAGAGGAGATAATATGACTTCTCCAAAATAAGTGAAATATTAGACGAAAAATATTAAAATCAAATAACTTATATCATTTGGATTTTATGGCAATTTTATTTGGATTAGAAAAAAAATGCGTTTTCCAAAATTGCAATAGAGGTCTAAATAAATGTTCACTTTGTCCGCAATATTATTAGAGGACCGTGAAAATTTATTTCCGAATTTTTGGAGTCCGTTTAGTATTTCTTTTTATTTTTTCCGCGTCAGGATTTATAAAAAATTCTTGACCTCTGGGCCGTGTCCAGACAGACCTTGCACCCGCCGACCTTATAAGCCAAGCCCGCGACCCTGAGGCCAGCACACGCCGCCGCCGCCCGAAACCCTAGCAGCGCCGCCGCCGAGATCACATTGCCGCATGCGCCGCCAAGACGCCGACCTCGCCGGAGGTAAAAGCCACGCCGCCGTTGGTTTTTAGAAACCCTAGTTCGTTTTTTTAGATCGGTTTTATTCGGTTTTCTCGGTTTAGTTAAATCGCGGACGTTCGTCCGTACGTTCATTTTAATGAACGCTGTTCATCCGTTAGCCGCAGACAACGAACATTCGTTCGTTAGCCTATTCGTCGGTTTTCTTTTTCCAGAGTTTTTTCGCGACTATTTTCGATCGCGATTTCTGCCATAATCTTCAATCTAGTTTACCTTTCATTTGTTTATCCGAATCAGGTGAAACAAGCGCCTAGACCTTCGTCTTGAAGCCCTCTCTCCGTTTAACCAACTTGAACAAGATTTTGGTACTGTAAATTTTGACTTTAGTCCAGATTAGTAATCGGATCTTGTTTCTTTCGTGGTTTGAGTTTTGTTGCTCCGTTTGATTTGATTCTTTTTGCAAACCGGAGTTCTTCAGTTAAACTTTCTGGTTAGATCTTCTTATTTGAGTTTTACCCGTGCATCTTTGCTTGATTGCTTATGTATGTTATTGTTTGTTTGCGATAGAACACCCGGTGTGCGAAGCATGCAACTACGAGTCTTTAGGATTTGCAGATCGTCAGCAAGGCAAGTAACACTTTGATCATACCCCCTTTATTACCCAGTTTTTATGCATTAGTTTCAACCCTCACACATTGCATGACTAGGATCTCTTAACATGTGGGTCTGGGAAGTAGATGATGAGGTAGAACCTATTACCTGTTTTATTACCAAACCCTTGGGAGTTACTTCTACGTTATGCTTATATTGCTATGCTATGCTCGTAGACGTGGTTGGGCTTGAGTGTATCCATGATAGATGTGATTTGTTAATTATGAAGGAAATATGCCCTAGAGGCAATAATAAAGTTATTATTTATTTCCTCATATCATGATAAATGTTTATTATTCATGCTAGAATTGTATTAACCGGAAACATGATACATGTGTGAATACATAGACAAACATATAGTCACTAGTATGCCTCTACTTGACTAGCACATTAATCAAAGATGGTTATGTTTCCTAACCATTGACATCTGTTGTTATTTGATTAATGGGATCACATCATTAGGAGAATGATGTGATTGACATGACCCATTCCGTTAGCCTAGCACTTGATCGTTTAGTATATTGCTATTGCTTTCTTCATGACTTATACATGTTCACGTAACTATGAGATTATGCAACTCCGTTTACGGAGGAACACTTTGGGTGCTACCAAATGTCACAGCGTAATCGGGTGATTATAAAGGAGTACTACTGGTGTCTCCAAAGGTAAATGTTGGGTTGGCGTATTTGAGATTAGGTTTTGTCACTCCGATTGTCGGAGAGGTATCTCTGGCCCTCTCGGTAATGCACATCACTATAAGCCTTGCAAGCAATGTAACTAATGAGTTAGTTACGGAATGATGCATTATGTAGCGAGTAAAGAGACTTGCGATGTGAGATTGAACTAGGTATTGGATACCGCGATCAAATCTCGGGCAAGTAACATACCGATGACAAAGGGAACAACGTATGTTGTTATGCGGTTTGACCGATAAAGATCTTCGTAGAATATGTAGGAGCCAATATGAGCATCCAGGTTCGCTATTGGTTATTGACCGAGAATAGTTCTAGGTCATGTCTACATAGTTCTCGAACCCGTAGGGTCCGCACGCTTAACGTTACGATGGCAGTTTTATTATCGGTTTATAAGTTTTGATGTACGAAGATTATTTGGAGTCCGGATGTGATCACGGACATGACGAGGAGTCTCGAAATGGTCGAGACATAAAGATTGATATATTGGAAGCCTATATTTGGATATCGGAATGGTTCGGGTGAAATCGATTTTCTAGGAACACCGGGGTTACGGAACCCTCCCGGGGGATAATGGGCCTTAGTGGGCCATGAGGGATAAGAGGAGGGCCGGCCAGGGCAGGCCGCGTGCCCCTTCCCCCCTAGTCCGAATAGGACAAGGAAGGGGGGGGGGGCTTTCCTCTTTTCCCTCCCCCCTTTCCTTCTCCACCAAGGCAAGAGGGGGGAGTCCTACTCCCGGTGGGAGTAGGACTCCTCCAGGCACACCCCTTGGGGCCGGCCGCACCTTCCCCCTCCCTCCTTTATATACGGGGGCAGGGGGCACCCTAGAACACACAAGTTGATCTTCGTGATCGTTCCTTAGCCGTGTGCGGTGCCCCCCTCCACCATATTCCACCTCGGTCATATCGTCGCGGAGTTTAGGCGAAGCCCTGCGCCGGTAGAACATCATCATCATCACCACGCCGTCGTGCTGAAGGGACTCATCCCCGACACTTTGATGGATCGGAGTCCGGGGGTCGTCATCGAGCTGAACATGTGCTGAACTCGGAGGTGCCGTATGTTCGGTACTTGGACCGGTCGGATCGTGAAGACGTACGACTACATCAACCGCGTTGTTATAACGCTTCCGCTTTCGGTCTACGAGGGTACATGGACAACACTCTCCCCTCTCGTTGCTATGCATCACCATGATCTTGCGTGTGCGTAGGAAAATTTTGAAATTACTACGTTCCCCAACAGTGGCATCCGAGCCTGGTTTTATGCGTAGATGTCATATGCACGAGTAGAACACAAGTGAGTTGTGGGCGATATAAGTCATACTGCTTACCAGCATGTCATACTTTGGCTCAGCGGTATTGTGAGATGAAGCGGCCCGGACCGACATTACGTGTGCGCTTACGCGAGACTGGTTTCACCGTTCTGAGCACTTTCGTGCTTAAAGGTATTTGGCGGGTGTCTGTCTCTCTAACTTTAGCTGAATCGAGTGTGGCTCGCCCGGTCCTTGCGAAGGTTAAAACAACACCAACTTGACAAACTATCGTTGTGGTTTTGATGCGTAGGTAAGAACGGTTCTTGCTCAGCCCGTAGCAGCCACGTAAAATTTGCAACAACAAAGTAGAGGGCGTCTAACTTGTTTTTGCAGGGCATGTTGTGATATGATATGGTCAAGGCGTGATGCTATATTTTATTGTATGAGATGATCATGTTTTGTAACGAAGTTATCGGCAATGGCGGGAGCCATATGGTTGTCGCTTTATTGTATGAAATGCAAACGCCTGTAATTGCTTTAATTTATCACTAAGCGGTAGCGATAGTCGTAGAAGCAATAGATGGCGTAACGACAACGATGCTACGATGGAGATCAAGGTGTCGCGCCGGTGGCGATGGTGATCACGACGGTGCTTGAGATGGAGATCACAAGCACAAGATGATGATGGCCATATCATATCACTTATATTGATTGCATGTGATGTTTATCCTTTATGCATCTTATCTTGCTTTGATTGACGGTAGCATTTGAAGATGATCTCTCACTAAAATTATCAAGAAGTGTTCTCCCGAGTATGCACCGTTGCGAAAGTTCTTCGTCTTTGAGACACCACGTGATGATCGGGTGTGATAGGCTCTACGTTCAAATACAGCGGGTGCAAAACAGTTGCACACGCGGAATACTCGGTTAAACTTGATGAGCCTAGCATATAACAGATTTGGCCTCGGAACACGGAGACCGAAGGTCGGCGTGAATCATATAGTAGATATGATCAACATATTGATGTTCACCGTTGAAACTACTCCATCTCACGTGACGATCGGACATGGTGTAGTTAATATGGATCACGTAATCACTTAGAAGATTAGAGGATGTCTATCTAAGTGGGAGTTCTTAAGTAATATGATTAATTGAACTTAAATTTATCATGAACTTAGTACTGATAGTATTTTGCTTGTCTATGTTTCTTGTAGATAGATGGCTCGTGTTGTTGTTCCGTTGAATTTTAATGCGTTCCTTGAGAAAGCAAAGTTGAAAGATGATGGTAGCGATTACGGACTGGGTCCGTAACACGAGGATTATCCTCATTCTGCAGGAGAATTACGTCTGGAAGCACCGCTGGGTGCCGGACCTGCTGCTGATGCAACCAGCGGCGTTAAGAGCGTCTGGCGAGCAAAGCTGATGACTACTCGATAGTTCGATGTGCCATGCTTTACGGCTTAGAACCGGGCCTTCAACGGCGTTTTGAGCGTCATGGAGCATATGAGATGTTCCAGGAGTTGAAGTTAATATTTCAAGCAAATGCCGGATTGAGAGATATGAAGTCTCCAATAAGTTCTATAGCTGCAAGATGGAGGAGAATAGTTACGTCGGTGAACACATACTCAAAATGTGCGGGTATAATAATCACTTGATTCAACTTGGAGTTAATATTTCGATGATAGTGTCATTGATGAATTCTTCAATCACGCCACCAAGCTACAAGAGCTTCGTGATGAACTATAATATGCAAGGGATGGACAAGACTATTCGAGCTCTTCGCAATGCTAAAAGCAGCGGAGGTAGAAATCAAAAGGAGCATCAAGTGTTGATGGTTAACAAGACCACCAGTTTCAAGAAAAAGGAAAAGGGAAGAAGAAGGGAACTTCAAGAAGAACAGCAAACAAATTGCTGCTCAAGAGAAGAAACCCAAGTCTGGACCTAAGCACGAGGCTGAGTGCTTCTCGCAAGCAGGCCGACCTTTGAAGCGGAACTGCCCCAAGTATTTGGCGGATAAGAAGGATGGCAAAGTGAACAAAGGTATATGTGATATACATGTTATTGATGTGTACCTTACTAATACTCGCATAGTACTGGGTATTTGATCTTGGTTACATTGCTAATATTTGCAACTCAAAGCAGGAACTACGGATTAGCGAAGATTGGCTAAGGGCGAGGTGACGATCTTGGCGTGGGAAATGGTTCCAAAGTCGATGTGATCGCGATCGCACGCTACCTCTACATCTACCATCGGGATTAGTTTTAGACCTAAATAATTGTTATTTGGTGCGGCGTTAAGCATGAACATTATATCTGGATCTTGTTTGATGCGAGGCGGTTATTCATTTAAGTCGAGAGAATAATGGTTGTTCTATTTATATGTATAATATCTTTTATGGTCATGCACCCTTGAAGAGTGGTCTATTTTTATTGAATCTCGATAGTAGTAATACACATATTCATAGTGTTGAAACCAAAAGATCTGAGTTGATAATGATAGTGCAACTTATTTGTGGCACTTGCCGTTTAGGTCATATCGGTGTAAAGCGCATGAAGAAACTCCATATTGATGGGCTTTTGGAATCACTTGATTATGAATCACGTGGTACTTGCGAACCGTGTCTCATGGGCAAGATGACTAAAACGCCGTTCTCGGAACTATGGGCGAGCAAGCGATTTGTTGGAAATCATACATCTTGATGTTTGTGGTCCAATGAATGTTGAGGCTCATGGCGGGTATCGTTATTTTCTCACCTTCACAGATGACTTGAGCAGATATGGGTATATCTACTTAATGAAACACAAATCTGAAACATTTGAAAAGTTCAAAGAATTTCAGAGTGAAGTGGAAAATCATCGTAAAAGAAAATAAAATTTCTACGATCTGATCGTGGAGGAGAATATTTGAGTTACGAGTTTGGTTTACATTTGAAACAATGCGGAATAGTTTGCAACTCACGCCACCGGAACACCACAACAAAATGGTGTGTCCGAGCGTCAGAATCGTACTTTACTAGATATGGTGCGATCTATGATGTCTCTTACTAATTTACCGCTATCGTTTTGGGGTTATGCTTTAGAGATGGCGCATTCACGTTAAATAGGGCACCATCAAAATCCGTTGAGGCGGCGCCTCATGAACTGTGGTTTGGCAAGAAACCAAAGTTGTCGTTTCTTAAAGTTTGGGGCTGCGATGCTTATGTGAAGAAACTTCAACCAGATAAGCTCGAACCCAAATCGAGAAATGTGTCTTCATAGTATACCCAAAGGAGACTATTGGGTACACCTTCTATCACAGATCTGAAGGCAAGATTTTCGTTGCTATATTCGGATCCTTTCTAGAAAAGGAGTTTCTCTCGAAAGAAGTGAGTGGGAGGAAAGTAGAAATTGATGAGATAAGCAGTATCTGCTCCCTTATTGGAAAGTAGTTCATCACAAGAACCGGTTCTGTGACAACTACACCAATTAGTGAGGAAGCTAATGATATTGATCATGAAACTTGAGATCAAGTTTCTACCGAAACTCGTGGGTCAACCACGAGTAAGATCCGCTCGAGTGGTACGGTAATCCTATTCGGAAGTCATGTTACTTGACCATGGCGAACCTACGAACTATGAAGAAGCGATGGTGAGCCCAGATTCGCAAAATGGCTGGAAGCCATGAAATCTGAGATGGGATCCATGTATGAGAACAAAGTATGGACTTTGGTTGACTTGCCCGATGATCGGCAAGCCATTGAGAATAAATGGATTTTTAAGAAGAAGGCGACGCGATGGTAGTGTAGCTGTCTATAAAGCTCGACTTGTTGCGAAAGGTTTTCGACAAGTTCAAGGGGTTGACTATGATGAGCCTTTCTCACATGTAGCGATGCTAAAGTCTGTCCGAATCATGTTAGCAATTGCTGCATTTTATGATTAGGAAATTTGGCAAATGGATGTCAAAACTGCATTCTTGAATGGATTTCTAGAAGAAAAGTTGTATATGATGCAACCAGAAGGTTTTGTTGATCCAAAAGGTGCTAACAAAGTGTGCAAGCTCCAGCGATCAATTTATGGTCAGTGCAAGCCTCTCGGAGTTGGAATAAGCGCTTTGATAGTGTGATCAAAGCATATGGTTTTATCTGAGACTTTTGGAGAAGCATGTATTTACAAGAAAGTGAGTGGGAGCTCAGTAGCATTTCTGATATTATATGTGGACGACATATTATTGATTGGAAATGATATAGAACTTCTGGATAGCATAAAAGGATACTTGAATAAAAGTTTTTCAATGAAAGACCTCGATGAAGCTGCTTACATATTGGGCATCAAGATCTATAGAGATAGATCAAGACGCTTGATTGGACTTTCACAAAGCACATACCTTGATAAAGTTTTGAAAAAGATCAAAATGGATCAGGCAAAGAAAGGATTCTTACCTGTATTACAAGGTGTGAAATAGAGTCAAACTCAATGCCCGACCACGGCAGAAGATAGAGAGAAAATGAAAGATGTTCCTATGCTTCACCATAGGCTCTATCATGTATGCGATCTTTGTGTACCAGACTGGCGTATGCTTAGCAATAAGCTTGGCAGGAAGGTACCAAAGTAATCGAAGTGGATCCTTTGGACGATGGTCAAGAACATCTGAAATACGATGTAGCGACTGACCCAAAATCGGTCAAATCTACGTATGCATACCATCCCAAGATCATCTTTGGTACTCACAGTACATCGATGAAATAATCAAAGTTCAATCACACCTGAATTTTTACGATCCTCATATAGAGTCTTTATTACAAGAGAATAAATTGGCTCAAGGCCAACTCATGAGAAATAAACTACTAATGCTGCGGAGCGTAGAAGATAAAGCGAGTCCATCCGACTCCAAAGGGCAATCGCCAAGCGCGGGCGTAGCCTCACTCTGATCGGAATAAATCTACGCAACATAAGGCGTTGCAGCCGTGTGGGTCAGCTTTTGAATAAGCTGGCAAGTCAATGAAGAGAATAACAATAATACAATTGCTAATACTATATGCATTTTGGCTGTGGGGCTCTAAGTTTCATCATTTTGCGAAAAGCCAATTTTCTCCTACTACAGTGAACTTGCTTGCAAAAATTACTACAAATTGTTGGTAGTTATTGAGATGGTTCCGCCAACCAATATCTCATTCCCAAATTATTAAGTCATAAACCCCTCAAATTAATTCATTAGTTTTAGTGTTGAGATTTCCGAATACTTCCAAGTTCGAGAGGCTCAAATTGTCCGTAGCAGGGACACGGCTAATCGATTAGATCTTTAACTCTGCAGAGGTTTGCACACTTTACCCACAAGAATCATTCCCTCCTTTTAAGTCTTCGCACTTCATGGTGTTTGAAGGCGGGACGAATGAAGCGAGGGTCTTCCAAAGAGTTCTTCAGCTCTGCGGTACCCATCAATCCTACCGTTCTTCTACATCTCGTAGTACCGTCCAGCCAGCGTCACTACTAGGGTTGACCCATCGAGCCCATAATGGCTTGCGGCTGCACGGGTAAGCTTCGGTCAATGGGGCATCCATCCGTCTCTTCATGGCTGGGTGAAGCTTTCCGCAAGATGTCATGGCACTTCTCCATGCATCCCGGCCAACCCTGGGTTCTCGGGGTGCCCGTCAACCGTCCTCCACCCGATGGTGAATTCGAAGTCCATCTTGATTCTTGTAGTTCACGGGGTTGTCATCATCATTGACTCTCACATCTTTCTTATGAATTTCACTCAACCAAAACCCGTCTACGAGCATAGCAAAATAAACTACTTCGTCCCGGGGTCATGGTAACAAGGGGGGTTGGTTCATCCTACCACATGATACTACTCAAGATTAAAACTTCAAAATTTCAACTACTGCATGCATGGTGGGGTGGTATAATTTCTAATGCACAAAATCATAGGTATTGAAAATAACATGATCAAGACTTGCCTTGCTGATGATCCTCGTAAGCTAAAGACTCGTGGTAGCAAGCTTCGCACTCCGGAAACTCTACCGAGACAAACAATAATCACAATAAGAATATAGCATAGGATCACATAATACAATAGCAATAGCATCATAACACACTAAAACCAACAAAGCAAAACCCAAAGGGAAACTCAAAGAAAATCCAAATTCAAAGTTTTCCTACTTCAAGCAACAACTAAAATAGTTTTATATAACAAAATTTTTCTCAACATAACCTAATCATGGATTTATGTTAACTTAACAGAAAAGAATGCATTAAGCAATTAGGAGCAAAAAGAATTAACTTAAAATCTATTATGAAACTCCTATTAGGCCTAATTCAATTTCTATTAAGAAAATAAAATAAAACTTTTATTTATTATAAATAAAAGTTCATCCTATAAAGTGACAGAAACTATCCTAGAATAATCAATCACATGTTAAAAATAAATTTATTTACTAATTAAAATAATAGGAAAACAGTAGCTAGTTAATTAATTAGGATTAACAAGATTCTGCTTAAAACTAATTTTTATTAATCCTAAAATGCCCAAATTAATTTCTATGGTTTGGCAATGTCAAAACAAAGTTGGGACAAAAAAATCATATAAAAATAATTTTCCTAACTCATGTTATAACAGATTTACTATTCTGACTAAAACTAAATTAAAGCAATTTTAATTAAATTTAACATAGCTAATTATATTTTCTACAGAAACTATAAGAAATTTGCAAACCAACAAAAAAGAATCACCTAAAAATATTAAGCAGAATAAAAGATATGAATTTTCAAATCTGGAACTATTCTGTTAAAACAGAAAACGAAAACAAATGAAAAATGGCCTAATGGGCCTAACCTACACCGGCGTAATATAAACTAAGCGGGCCCTAGGGTTAAGCAGTGGGCAGGGCTAAATAAAATAAACCCTAACTTAAATTAAACCGAACTAAACCGGCGGTTTTAATTAAAAACATACCCCTTGAGGTTCTAATCCTAGCCGTCGATAACGCGCCGGACGGGGGGGTGATCTCGCGACTTACGGAGCTCGGCGGGCGGCGGCGGCGGCGAGTGTGTTAGCCTCTCGGTCGTCGGGAGGTCGGTGAGGTGGTCCGGCGTGTCTTGAGGCGACGAAGGGGTCTTGGTGGAGTCGGCGAGGCTCGGGGAGGTCTAGGGGCGGCGATGAAAATGGCGGCGGTGGCTCGGGCTCTCGGGCGTGAGAGGAGGAGGGTTCGGCGCGGGGAATGGGGTGCGGGGAGGGGTTTAAATAGGGAGGGCCTCGGCTTGGCAGAGGCGATCGGGAGGATCGAATCCGGATCTCACAGGATCCGTGATCGGGTGGCCTGCTGGCGGGCGAGGGGTTGAAGATGGGGTGGTGGCCCACTGGCGAGAGAGGGGGGCCGTGCGGTCGGGCGACCGGCCCGGAGGGGTTTCAGGCGGGGAGGTCGGCTCATGCTGGGCCGCTTCGGTCGCGCTGGTGGGCAGTGGGCCGCGCTGGCTGGCTAGTGCCTCGGCTGGCTGGGCGATGCTTTGGTGGCGCTGGGGGTTTCTTTTTTAAAATTTATTTTTAATAAAAACAAAAACAGAGATAACTTATAAAATATAAATATTTTATATAGGGCATATATATACCAAAATGATCGGGGAATATTCCTATCATTTGAACATTTTCAAAGGCAAAATCCAAACTTTATAAAAATTCATTTTTCAAATTCAAATAAAACTCAAGTTAGAATTCAAAACTTTTGGCATTGCTTTCCTCGATATTTTGGAGTGTCATGTTTACTCCTCTCATACTTTTGATCAAGTATTTATCGGGCATAGTTTTGAAATGATTCCCACTTGCCATAGTTTGAATTCAAATTTGAAAACTCAAAACCATACGAAACTCCAAATGGCACTCAAATTCAAACAGAATGCATAGATGCTTAGCTATAATTGTAAAACATTCCAAATAGGAAATTTGGGATGTTACAAACCTACCACCTTAAGATGAATCTAGCCCTCGAGATTCGGGTTAACTAACAAATAGGTGCGGGTGGTCTCGAAGAAGGTCTTCTTGGCGCTCCCAGTGGCTTCTTCCTCGGTGTGGTGACTCCATAGCACCTTGCAAAATTTGATGACCTTCTGCGGGTGACTCGCTTTCGCAGATCTCGAGAATTCAGACGGGTTTCTCCTTGTAGGTCGAGATCCTTTGTCAAGCTGTATGGCCTCTAGGGGCCTTGTGTCTCTCAACGGAACATCGGCCATGTCGGCATGACACTTCTTGGTGAGAAACATGGAAGACATCATGAACTCCGGACAATCCTTCCGGCAGTTCCAACTTGTAACAACTTCTCCACGACGTTCGAGGATTTTGTAGGGGCCAATGAATCGGGTGCTAACTTCCTTTGACACCAAACCTCTTGATTCCACGAAGTGAGACACACGAAGATATGCTCGGTCTCCCCGCCGTAAGTCACTTCCTTGCGCTTCTTGTCGGCATAACTCTTACTGTCTCATTGTGCTATCTTGAGTCTGTCTCGAATCAGGTTGACTTTCTCTTGAATCCTGATAAGGTCGGAACGAAAAGTGATCGATCTCAACACTATCCACAAACAATGGTGTTCGCACCTCCTTCCGTATAGAGCTTGAAAGGGCCATTTTTGATGGATTGATAACTGTTGTTGTATGAGAACTCTGCGTCGGCAAATTATCATCCCAGCTAGACCCATAGTCTAGCACACAAGCTCTCAACATGTCCTCCGAATCTGGTTGACTCTCTCGGTCATCCATCATCTGCGGATGAAAAGGCATCTGAATTCCAGCCTCGTACCCAAAGTTTCATGCAAGCTGCTTCCAAAACTTTGAGGTAAACTGCGTTCCTCTATCGACACGATACTCCTCGGAACTCCATGCAGACATACGATCCTGGTCATGTATATCTTGGCCAACTTAGCACTTTGGTATAGGTAGTCTTCACGGGAATGAAGTGAGCTACCTTGGTCAAACGATCAACCACTACCGGATGGAATCATAACACTGAGCAGGTCTGGGTAATCTGTGATGAAATCCATTCCAAGTTTCTCCCATTTCCAATCGGGAATCGGCAAAGGTTGAAGTAACCTGCTGGCTTCGATGTTACGCCTTTACTCGTTGACAAACATCGCATACTGCTACGTACTCGGCAATATCCTTCTTCATACCATCACGAAACTTTCCTTCAAATCCGGTACATCTTGGTGTTGCGGGGTGAATCAAGCACGGTGAATCATGAGCCTCTGAAGAATTAGCTTCACGAGTTCGGGATCATTGGGCACATAAATCGATCCTCGAACCATATAGTTCCGTGTTCATCCTTACGGAATCCTTTAGCTTTTCCTTCATTCATCTTTTGCTTTATCTCATCAATTTCCTTGTCCGACTTACGGGCTTCACGAATCCTTTCGGCCAAAGTGGACTGTACTTCGAGTTGCAACAAATCCTCTCGGAACTATCTCCGATCGGAGATCTACGAGGTCATCGACTAACTCACAGGGTAATCCTCCTGCTGTAAGTGTATTCACGTAACTCTTACAGCTCAAAGCATCCACTACAACATTAGCTTTACCTGGGTGGTAATGCAACCTCATGTCGTAGTCCTTTATCAACTCTAGCCATCTCCTCTGCCTGAGGTTCAATTCCTTCTGCGTGAAAATATACTTCAAGCTCTTGTGATCTGTGTAAACATCATAGCGGTTTCCGATGAGGAAATGTCTCCAGGTCTTGAGTGCATGCACTACGACTGCTAACTCCAAATCATGTGTGGCATAATTCATCTCATGAAGTCGTAGCTATCTGGAGGCATAAGCTACAACTTTTCGTTCCTGCATTAGTACTCCTCCGAGTCCTTGACGAAGCGTCTAATAAACCTGGTATTCCTTGTGTATGTCCGCAAAATCAACCTTGGGCTGTAACCAACCGTTTCTTCAATTCCAAAACGGCTTCACATTCCTCGGTCCAAACATACTTGGCTTCCTTCTTCAACAGCTCGGTCATGGGCTTGGCAATCTTCGAGAAGTTCTCAATAAACCTCCGATAATATCCTGCGAGTCCAGAAAACTGCGGATCTCCTTGGTGAGGTGGGTGGCGCCAATCGGTGGTGATTCAACCTTGGCAGGATCAAGCTGCTATTCCTTCTCCTGAAATAACATGTCCGAGGAATCCAACTTCCTTCACCAAAATTCACATTTGCTGAACTTGGCATACTGGCGATGTTCTCGAAGTTTCTCCGAACTAGGCATAAATTTTCCTTATGCTCTTCCTCGCTCTTGGAAAATCAATATATCATCGATGAACACCACGACAAACTTGTCCAGATATTCCATAAACACCTTGTTCATCAAATTCATGAAGTATGCGGGAGCATTAGTCAATCAAATGACATGACGGTATACTCATATAAACCATACCGGTAGTGAATGTTGTTTTGGGTATATCCTTTTCACGGATCTTCAATCGATGATACCACGATCGAAGATCGATCTTAGAGAATACCTTGGCCCCTACTAGCTGATCAAACAAGTCATTAATCATCGGCAGAGGGTACTTGTTCTTGATGGTTACTTCGTTCAGCATACGATAATCCACAACCATCCTCAAGGTTCCATCCTTCTTCTCTACCAAAAAACTGGGGCTCCCCAAGGTGATGAGCTAGGCGAATATATCCTTTCTCCAATAACTCATTAATTTGATCCTTGATCTCTTTCAACTCATTCGGTGGCATCCGATAAGGTCTCTTGGATATTGGGGCTGTCTGCCGCAATAACTCGATCAGAAATTCAATGTCCCTGTCCGGTGGCATTCTGGTAATTCCTCAGGAAACACATCGGAAAATCTTGCACTCTGGCACTTCCTCTGAACAACTCCCGTGAGGGAATGCACTGATTCTTCATCGGCTATGCACGGCTACATACTTGATCCTCTTACGCTCCGGGGTGGTGGCAGAATAGACTTCTTGAGCACGATCTATGTTTCCTTGAACCGTCAACCAATCCATGCCTAGGATTACATCCAAGGTGCAGGTTTCCAACACTATGAGGTCTGCGGAAATTTATGGTTCCCGATGTTGAGGTTGCATGACAGCCTAAACTCGCCATCATTTCTCCTCTGCGGGCCCGGCGAAGGGGCTTCTAAGGGTTTTAGTGGGCAACCCGTACTTTTCCACAACTACCCTTGATATGAATGAATCGTTGCACGAGAATCAAAGAGTACCAATCTGAGCGTGAATTCAATAAAACTTACCAACCACGATTATGCGGCTGATCATAGGCGTCCTCCACGTCAATGTGGTTCACTGAGCACGAGGAGCAGTTGGGCTTCTTCTTTGAGCCTCCATTGCCGTTTCCATTCCTCTGCTTGGCCTCCGGCAGTCGGTGGCATAGTGCCTGTCTTACGGCACTTGAAGCGGTGATGTGGCTCAGATCCTTGGGCCGGGCGAACGATGCTGATTGCCATTACCGTTTCCATTGCCATTGCCATGGCCTGACTTGTTGTCCTGGCTGCGGTTGTTCCCATTTCCTCCATGGTTATGACCTCCATGGTTATGATGGGTGTGCCCTCCTGAGTATGGTGCATAACGGGGCTTCTGCTGAGCTCCTGAGTTGTGCTTCCCCTGGCTGTACTTCCGCTTGCGGCTTTCAATCTGCTGCTGCTTGCCTTCAAGTATGGTGGCCTTGTCTACCAGCTCCTGGTAGTTGTTGAAGGTAGCCACAATAAGCTGCATACTCAGCTCATCGTTGAGTCCTCGAAATTTCTCCTGCTTTGCGGCATCTGTGGCCACATCATCCGGGGCATAGCGAGCTAGCTTGCTGAACTCATCCACGTCTTGTGCCACGAAGACGGTTCCCCTGGCGTAAGTTGCGGAACTCACGCTTCTTGAGACTCATGGCTCCGGTGAAACATGGCGGTGCGGAAGCTTGCTGGAACTGATCCCCGTGATGGCACCGATGGGATAAGTGGCGGTGTAGTTCTCCCACCAAGAAGCTGCAGGTCCATCAAGTTGATCTTGTGACAAAGCGCACCTTCTCTGCATCGGTGCATCCAACGGTGATTAGCTCTCTTCCGACTTTGCGGAGCCAATCATCACCACAATCGGCTCGGTGCTACTAGAGAACACTGGCGGATTCAGCCTCGAGAATCGAGTCAAGTTGTCCACAGGGGGTGGTGGCGGTGGATTGTTGGTGTTGTTGTTCTGATTCTGGATGAGTAGCTGCATGAGGGCATTCTGCTGCTGGAGCAGCTGGGTGAGCTCTGGCGGAAAAACGGTGTCACGTCTCGGAGGCATCTGGTGTTTTGGAGTGGATGAGAAAATTAGAATAGAACAATGGTCTATGAGAAATAACACTACCCATATGAATGCACAATCATAAAACACACCAATCATTTATTCATTCCACTCAAGCATGGTTCAATCTCGATTACAAAAGCTCACGACTAATCGAAAATATCGGCCTAACTGATCGACAAAAAAAAGTAAAAATGACATGGTGGTCGACTAAAAAGTCTTCATCAATAATCCTTGCGTCCTCTGGTGTGATGTCCTCTGTTGTGGCGCCTCCTCTTGCGGCTTCCTCAGTGGAACTCCCTTCATAATCCTGATCATTACTCACGAGGGTACATCATCTCCACTCGGAAAAGGTCCTCTCCCAAGTCCATCTTTTCCTCTATCGCGGCAAGCTTCATCTTGGTCGTCATTTGTCTCCATAAAGTCGCGACTTCTTCCTCATAGTTAAGGAAGTCTGCGTGTGCCTTCTCCTCCAGTTCAGTTCACGGAACAAAAGCCTCCTATGTGCCTTGAGTTCTGATGTGCGAATCTCCGTTTCTGAGGAGACACTCCAAGTCTGGACATAAGAGAGAATGGAGTCGTCCTCCACAGTGCGGATGATATCTCCATTCCTTGCCTGCGAGAAACCATGGCGAGTCTCGAGGATCGAGCTCGGCCCTGTACTCCTCTCGGAGATGTCCAAGGGCACGATAGATCGCCATGTCCTTCCGATGATCCAATTGAAGTCGGTGAACTCAAAGTCAATAGGCTCCGTATGTCCTTGAAGGTTCTCCACAGGATATGCACTTCAATCTGTGGCGGGTGTCGTCGGAAGTGCATTAGTTGGCTTCCGGTGATCGAGGGTAGAGCAATCTTCAGCTTCTTCACCATCTGGACCAGCTTCTGCCGAAGGGCATCGTCTCATCGGGTGGCAAAACTCCGTAGCAAAGCGGGGTGAACTCGACGACCATCTAGAATGTTGAAAAGCGGAGAGGAGTTAGAAATGAGCAGGGAGAATTACGGAATGATAAGGATATAAAGTAAATGGTCTCTTCCTATGGCTTTCCGATCCTAGGGGTTACGATCCTACGGTCAGCGTGTGCTCGATACCATCTCAGAGCGACTGACCCAAAATCGGTCAAATCTACGTATGCATACCATCCCAAGATCATCTTTGGTACTCACGGTACATCGATGAAATAATCAAAGTTCAATCACACCTGAATTTATTACACGATCCTCATATAGAGTCTTTATTACAAGAGAATAAATTCGGCTCAAGGCCAACTCATGAGAAATAAACTACTAATGCTGCGGAAGCGTAGAAGATAAAGCGAGTCCATCCGACTCCAAAGGGCAATCGCCAAGCGCGGAGCGTAGCCTCACTCCTGATCGGAATAAATCTCTGCAACATAATACGTTGCAGCCGTGTAGGTCAGCTTTTTGAATAAGCTGGCAAGTCAATGAAGAGAATAACAATAATACAATTGCTAATACTATATGCATTTTGGCTGTGGGGCTCTAAGTCTCATCATTTTGCGAAAAGCCAATTTTCTCCTACTACAGTGAACTTGCTTGCAAAAATTACTACAAATTGTTGGTAGTTATTGAGATGGTTCTGCCAACCAATATCTCGTAACATCCCAAATTTCCTATTTGGAATGTTTTACAATTATAGCTAAGCATCTATGCATTCTGTTTGAATTTGAGTGCCATTTGGAGTTTCATAAGGGTTTTGAGTTTTCAAATTTGAATTCAAACTATGGCAAGTGGGAATCATTTCAAAAACTATGCCTGATAAATACTTGATCAAAAGTATGAGAGGAGTAAACATGACACTCCAAAAATATCAGAGGAAAGCAATGCCAAAAGTTTTGAATTCAAACTTGAGTTTTATTTGAATTTGAAAAAATGAATTTTATAAAGTTTGGATTTTGCCTTTGGAAAAATGTTCAAATGATAGGGAATATTCCCCTGATCATTTTGGTATATATATGCCCTATATAAAATATTTATATTTTATAAGTTATCTTTGTTTTTGTTTTTATTAAAAAAATAAATTTTTTTAAAAAAACCCCTCAGCGCCACCAAAGCCATCGCTTGACCATCGCCGAGGCACCATGGCCTTGAGTGGCCCAAGTGCCCACCAGCTGACCAAGGCCGGGCCAGTGAGCCGACCTCCCTCGCCGAAACCCCTCGGGCGGTCGCCCAACCGCGCCTCCCCCTCTCTCGCCGGGTGGGCCACCACCCGTCTTCAACCCCTGCGCCACGCTTGGCCGCCGCCGATCGCGGATCCGTGAGATCCGGATTCGATCCTCCCGACCCCCCTTGCCAAGCCGAGCCCCCTATTTAAACCCTCCCCACCCCATTCCCCCCCTCGCCTCATGGAACCCTCCTCCCTCTCACGCTCGCGGGAGCCCGAGCCGCCGCCGCCATTTTCATCGCCATGTCGCCCTAGACCTCCCGAGCCTCGCCGACTCCACCAGATCCCCCCTCGTGCCCCTTTGCGCGGACCACCCGCCGACCTCCCGGCACCGGAGAGGCCAACACACTAGCCGCCGCCGCCGCCGCCGTCGAGCTCCGGTAAGTCGCCGGAGATCACCCCCCCCCCCGTCCGATGCGTTATCGACGGCTAGGATTAGAACCCCGAAGGGGTATGTCTTTTAATTAAAACCGGCCAGTTTAGTTCCGGTTTAATTTAAGTTAGGGTTTATTTTATTTAGCCCGGCCCGACTCATTTAACCCTAGGGCCCGTTTAGTTTATATTACGCTCAGTGCGTAGGTTAGGCCCATTAGGCCATTTTTCATTTATTTTCGTTTTCTGTTTTAACAGAATAGTTCCAGATTTGAAAAATTCATATCTTTTATTCTGCTTAATATTTTTAGGTGATTCTTTTTTTGTTGGTTTGCAAATTTCTTATAGTTTCTGTAGAAAATATAATTAGCTATGTTAAATTTAATTAAAATTGCTTTAATTTAGTTTTAGTCAGAATAGTAAATCTGTTATAACATGAGTTAGGAAAATTATTTTTATATGATGCTTTTGTCCCAACTTTGTTTTGACATTTCCAAACCATAGAAATTAATTTGGGCATTTTAGGATTAATAAAAATTAGTTTTAAGCAGAATCTTGTTAATCCTAATTCATTAACTAGCTACTGTTTTCCTATTATTTTAATTAGTAAATAAATTTATTTTAACATGTGATTGATTATTCTAGGATAGTTTCTGTCACTTTATAGGATGAACTTTTATTTATAATAAATAAAAGTTTTATTTTATTTTTCTTAATAGAAATTGAATTAGGCCTAATAGGAGTTTCATAATAGATTTTAAGTTAATTCTTTTTGCTCCTAATTGCTTAATGCATTCTTTTTCTGTTAAGTTAACATAAATCCATGATTAGGTTATGTTGAGAAATTTTTTGTTATATAAAACTATTTTAGTTGTTGCTTGAAGTAGGAAAACTTTGAATTTGGATTTTCTTTGAGTTTCCCTTTGGGTTTTGCTTTGTTGGTTTTAGTGTGTTATGATGCTATTGCTATTGTATTATGTGATCCTATGCTATATGCTTATTGTGATTATTGTTTGTCTCGGTAGAGTTTCCGGAGTGCGAAGCTTGCTACCACGAGTCTTTAGCTTACGAGGATCATCAGCAAGGCAAGTCTTGATCATGTTATTTTCAATACCTATGATTTTGTGCATTAGAAATTATACCACCCCACCATGCATGCAGATAGTTGAAATTTTGAAGTTTTAATCTTGAGTAGTATCATGTGGTAGGATGAACCAACCCCCTTGTTACCATGACCCCGGAATAAGTAGTTTATTTTGCTATGCTCGTGAGCGGGTTTTGGTTGAGTGAAATTCATAAGAAAGATGTGAGAGTCAATGATGATGACAACCCGTGAACTACAAGAATCAAGATGGACTTGAATTCACTTGGGTGGAGGGCGGTTGACGGGCACCCTGGAGAACCCGGTGGTTGGCGGGATGCATGGAGAAGTGCCATGACATCTTGCGGAAAGCTTCACCCAGCCACGAAGAGACGGATGGATGCCCCATTGACCGGAAGCTTACATGCGGCCGCAAGCCATTATGGGCTCTGGCTGGGTCAACCCTAGTAGTGACGCTGGCTGGGCGGTACTCTGAGATGTAGAAGAACGGTAGGATTGGATGGGTACGGCGGTAGCGAGAAGAACTCTTTGGAAGACCTGTTTCATTAGTCCGTCTTCAAACACCATGAAGTGCGAAGACTTAAAAGGAGGAATGATTCTTGCGGGTAAAGTCATAAACCTCTGCAGAGTTAAAGATCTAATCGATTAGCCGTGTCCCGGTTACGGACAATTTGAGCCTCTGGAACTTGGAAGTATTCGAAATCTCAACACTAAAACTAATGAATTAATTTGAGGGTTTATGACTTAATAATTTGGGAATGAGATATTGGTTGGCGGAACCATCTCAATAACTACCAACAATTTGTAGTAATTTTTGCAAGCAAGTTCACTGTAGTAGGAGAAAATTGGCTTTTCGCAAAATGATGAAACTTAGAGCCCCACAGCCAAAATGCATATAGTATTAGCAATTGTATTATTGTTATTCTCTTCATTGACTTGCCAGCTTATTCAAAAAGCTGACCTACACGGCTGCAATGTCTTATGTTGCAGAGATTTATTCCGATCAGGAGTGAGGCTACACTCCGCGCTTGGCGATTGCCCTTTGGAGTCGGATGGACTCGCTTTATCTTCTACGCTTCCGCAGCATTAGTAGTTTATTTCTCATGAGTTGGCCTTGAGCCGAATTTATTCTCTTGTAATAAAAACTCTATATGAGGATCGTGTAAAAAATTCAGGTGTGATTGAACTTTGATTATTTCATCGATGTACTGTGAGTACCAGCATGATCTTGGGATGGTACAGACACAGAGATTTGACCGATTTTGGGTCAGGTCGCTACACCTGAAAAGGACTAAGGATATGTTTCTCGTATATGGAGGTGACAAAGAGCTAGTCGTAAATGGTTACGTCGATGCAAGCTTTGACACTGATCCGGACGATTCTAAATCACAAACCGGATACGTATTTTTATTAAACGGTGGAGCTGTAAGTTGGTGCAGTTCTAAACAAAGCGTCGTGGCGGGATCTACATGTGAAGCGGAGTACATAGCTGCTTCGGAAGCATCAAATGAAGGAGTCTAGATGAAAGAATTCATTTCCGATCTAGGTGTAATACCTAGTGCATCGGGACCAATGAAGATCTTCTGTGACAATACTGGTGCAATTGCCTTGGCAAAGGAATCCAGATTTCACAACAGGACCAAGCACATCAAGAGACGCTTCAATTCCATCCGGGACCAAGTCCAGGTGGGAGACATAGAGATTTGCAACATACACACGGATCTGAATGTTGCAGACCCGTTGACTAAGCCTCTTCCACGAGCAAAACATGATCAGCACCAAGACTCCATGGGTGTTAGAATCATTCTTGTGTAATCTAGATTATTGACTCTAGTGCAAGTGGGAGGCTGAAGGAAATATGCCCTAGAGGCAATAATAAAGTTATTATTTATTTCCTCATATCATGATAAATGTTTATTATTCATGCTAGAATTGTATTAACCGGAAACATGATACATGTGTGAATACATAGACAAACATATAGTCACTAGTATGCCTCTACTTGACTAGATCATTAATCAAAGATGGTTATGTTTCCTAACCATTGACATCATTGTTATTTGATTAATGGGATCACATCATTAGGAGAATGATGTGATTGACATGACCCATTCCGTTAGCCTAGCACTTGATCGTTTAGTATATTGCTATTGCTTTCTTCATGACTTATACATGTTCTGTAACTATGAGATTATGCAACTCCGCCACGGAGGAACACTTTGGGTGCTACCAAACATCACAGCGTAATCGGGTGATTATAAAGGAGTACTACAGTGTCTCCAAAGGTACATGTTGGGTTGGCGTATTTGAGATTAGGTTTTGTCACTCCGATTGTCGGAGAGGTATCTGGGCCCTCTCGGTAATGCACATCACTATAAGCCTTGCAAGCAATGTAACTAATGAGTTAGTTACGGAATGATGCATTACATAACGAGTAAAGAGACTTGCCCGATGTGAGATTGAACTAGGTATTGGATACAAGCGATCAAATCTCGGGCAAGTAACTATATCGATGACAAAGGGAACAAGCGTATGTTGTTATGCGGTTTGACCGATAAAGATCTTCGTAGAATATGTAGGAGCCAATATGAGCATCCAAGTTCCGCTATTGGTTATTGACCTAGAATAGTTCTAGGTCATGTCTACATAGTTCTCGAACCCGTAGAAGTCCATGCACGCTTAACGTTACGATGACGGTTTTATTATGAGTTTATAAGTTTTGATGTACAGAAGATTGTTGGTCCGGATGTGATCACGGAAATGACGAGGAGTCTCGAAATGGTCGAGACATAAAGATTGATATATTGGAAGCCTATATTTGGATATCGGAATGGTTCGGGTGAAATCGGGATTTTACTGGAACACCGGGGTTACGGAACCCTCCGGGGATAATGGGCCTTAGTGGGCCATGAGGGATAAGAGGAGGGCGGCCAGGGGCAGGCGCGCGCCCTCCCCTAGTCTGAATAGGACAAGGAAGGCGCCCCTTCCTCTTTCCCTCCCCTTTCCTTCTCCACCAAGGCAGAGGGAGTCCTACTCCCGGTGGGAGTAGGACTCCTCGGCGCACTGCTGGGGCCGGCCGCACCTTCCCCTCCCTCCTTTATATCACGGGGCAGGGGCACCCTAGAACACACAAGTTGATCTTCGTGATCGTTCCTTAGCCGTGTGCGGTGCCCCCTCCACCATATTCCACCTCGATCATATCGTCGCGGAGTTTAGGCGAAGCCTGCGCGATAGAACATCATCATCGTCACTGCGTCGTCGTCTTGTGGAACTCATCGACATTTTCTTTGGATCGAGTCCGGGGTAGTCATCGAGCTGAGCGTGTGCTGAACTTCGGAGGTGCCATCGTTCGGTACTTGGATCGGTCGGATCGTGAAGACGTATGACTACATCAACCGCGTTGTTATAACGCTTCCGCTTTCGGTCTACGAGGGTACGTGGACAACACTCTCCCCTCTCGTTGCTATGCATCACCATGATCTTGCGTGTGCGTAGGAAAATTTTGAAATTACTACGTTCCCCAACAAATTAATGGTTCAACTTAAGGTGACAACTTTAATACACATCTGGGTGGATTGCTTGTGGGCACCTGGAGAATCCAGTGTTGTCCTAGGATATCCCAGAGTACCCGTGTGATCATCCTTCGGTCCGCCACCCAGGCTCAAAGGAATCATAATATAATTCATGCTAGAAACTTCCATGTGCAGCCACAAGCCATTATGGGCTCTGGCATAGTTGAGTATGTTGTGTGACCTCTTTCAGTGGTGGGCTAGCAGATGTAGGGGAAAGTAGGTGTAACTATCCACCCAGAGTAGAGAGTTAATGCTTCTGAAAGACTGTGTCTCGGTCATCCGTTTCTCAAACACCCCGTAGTGCGAGAAATCCAACGAAGGAGATCGAGTCTTGTGGGGAAAAGTGTGCAAACCTCTGCAGAGTGTATAAACTAATCATGGTTAGCCGTGTCCCCGGTTATGGACATTTTGAGTATCTGGTACGTGAATTATTGATTTGATGTCATCACCCTAAATTAATTTGTTGGGATGCTAATGACTACTTTAATTAGGATTGAGTTGGAGGAACCTTCTCAATGATGTTTCAACTACCATGATAGTTAAATAAAATATATTCCTTTGTTGTTGGAAAAAAATGGCTTTTCGGAAAACAATATAACCATAGAGCCTCCACCAGCCATATATGCATGTAGTGATAGCATTTATCCATTCATTGCTCACTTGTGTTATATTGCCAGCATATTCCATGTGCTGACCCGTTTTCGGGCTGCAACGTATCATGTTGCAAACTTTTCAGACGACGAGTAAGATACCGTAGGTCATTTGTCATGCACTCAGCTATGCCGTTAGAGTTGATGGACTCACTTATCTTCCAAGCCTTCCGTTGTTATCTTATTTAGATGGCCTTAATCCATATTTATTTTAATAAGTTCTCTTTCAAGACATTCTATGTAATAAGTGTGTGATTGCTACTCTGTTATAAATTCTTTGAAGTACTGTGTGTGTCAGCATTACCGATCCAGGGATGACACTGAAGCACAGAGACTTGACCGTTTGAGGTCGGGTCGCTACAAGATGGTATCAGAGCACATGCTGAATGTAGGACACGACCGCTAAGATGAGCCATAGATCACTCTTCTGTACTCCTTTCTGACTCCTCTCTATTTTCTACTCTTTAGGGTGGTGGACTCAAGGAACAAGTTTACACAGCCGGATGAAGACACCCCGTTTGGACGACACTTGAAGGAAGTCACTAGGTACCTGAACATCGGAATACCAAGCTTCATCGGGACCTACACCGCCACCTTACCAGAAGAGGAGCGTTGGTTGATTCGAGTTCAAGTTCCAGGAAGGACGTTCACGCCAGTCACTAAACCCATAGGGGTTTCCTTTGGTGCACCAACCTGGAGTCTAGGCAAGAGCATGGCAGCCCACATCACCATGGGACGCATTGGCGAAGTTTACCACAAGGAGCTTAAGGACACTATCTACCAGATATGTGGGCACCGAGATGAGCAATGGGAGATGATCAGCACCAGGAAGGACAGGTCCATTGCAGCATTCATCCAGGAGTTAAACCATCACATCCATCGCCAGGAGAACCAGATGTGCGCAAGCATGATAGATTTGAAGAAGGCGATGACCAGGATCGCAGAGCTAGAAGAGGAGCTTAAGTCTACTCGTGATGGATATGAGGAGGAAATGATGATACTTGTGGAGAAGAATGACGACATGACAAGGAAGCTAGGAGTTTTCATGGGAGATCCCACGCCAGGAGGAGAAGACGACGAACCTAAGGAGATTTGTTCTGAAGACTACATCGTCATCGATGACACCGACTCCGACCCTGATAGTAGTGATGATGACTATGAAGACGAAGCTGGAGCGGATATCATGGAGTCTTCCACCGATCAAAATTTCTAATAGACCACCATATGATTAGTAGTATTCCCCCATGTATATAGAATAGTCTGAGCACTGTGATGATAGTTAGATCGATTGTATGCCCTTGCTTGACTGATTGAGTAATATGATATGATTGTGTTTGTCTCATGTGCATATGGGTAGTGCTTTCTCCTTAGACCTCGTTCTATTCTAATCTCTCCCCTCTAAACCCATCAGATGCCTCCGAGACGTGACCCCGGATTTGCCTTCCCACCGGAGCTCACTCAGTTGATCCAGCAGTAGAATACACTGATGTAGTTGCTAGTTCAGAATCAGGGCAACAACAACAACAACAATAACAACAACCCTCCGCCACCACCACCAGTTGACAACTTAGCCCGTTTTCTGAGGTTACAGCCGACGGTGTTTTCCAGTAGCACCAAGACCATAGTTGCGGGTGATTGGCTACGTAGGATTGGAAGGGAGTTAACCACTTCCGGTTGCACAGATGCTGAGAAGGTGCGTTTTGCCGCACACCAATTGGATGGACCCGCAGCCGCATGGTGGGAGAATTACACCGCCACTTTTCCCATAGCCAATGTTACTTGGGAGCAGTTTCAGCAAGCATTCTGCACTACTCATGTCTCAACTGGAGCTATGAGCATGAAGAAGCGGGAGTTTCGCAACTTACGCCAGGGGAATCATACTGTAGGCCAGTACGTGGAGGAGTTTAGTAAGTTATCCCGTTATGCCCCTGATGATGTGGCCACGGATGCTGCGAAGCAGGAGAAGTTCATGGAAGGGCTGAATGATGAGATGAGTATGCAGTTGATGGTGGCAACATTCAACAACTATCAAGAGTTGGTAGACAAGGCTCTTATGATTGAAGGGAAGTAGCAGCAGATTAAGAGCCTCAAGAGGAAGTATGGACAAGGGAAGTACAATTCAGGAGCTTAGAAGAAACCCCATTTCACCCCGAACCTGGGAGTATTTACCCATAACCATGGAGGTCATAACCATAATGGAGGAATTCTACATAACCACAACGGCCCTAGGAATGGAAATGGGAATGGAGCAGGCGGCAATCAGAACCGCTCTAATCCAGCAACGCCCGCCAAGAAGGACCTAAGTCACATTACTTATTTCAAGTGCGGGAAGACTGGACACTACGCCACCGAGTGTTCTGAAGTGAAGAATGGGAATGGCAACGGAAACTCTGGGAAGAAGCCCAACCCATTCAACAAAGGACAAGTGAACCACGTGAACGTGGAAGAGGTTGAAGAGCAGCCAGATGCAGTTATCGGTAATTTTTTGGTTAAGTCATTTACCGCAATAGTTCTTTTTGATATTGATGCATCACATTCATACATTTCAAGGGGATTCATGGATAAATATAAGTTTCCCACCAAGGTACTTAGGACACCCATGTTAGTATGCTCACCAGGAGCGGGGTATATGGCTAGTCAGGGATGTTTTTAGATGCCATTGACCATAAGTAGGCATGTTTTCCCCTCAGACTTGATAATTTTGGAATCCCAAGGATTGGATGTGATACTCGGTATGGATTGGCTATCGATGTATGGAGGGAACATCGATTGCGCCAGTAAGTCGATTTTACTCACCACCCCGGAGGGAAAAAGGATCAAGTATGTATCCCGGCATACTCCTAAGAGCACTCACATAAATTCTCTCACGGGAGTTGTGCAAGAAGAAGTGCCTGTAGTGAAGGATTACCCGGATGTATTTAAAGAGGAATTACCAGGCATGCCCCCGGATCGAGACATTGAGTTTTTGATAGAACTGTTGCCAGGCACCGAACCGATATCGAAGAGACCATACCGGATGCCCGCAAATGATCTGGAGGAGATTAAGAAGCAGATCAAGGAGTTGTTGGATAAAGGTTACATTCGACAAAGTTCATCACCGTGGGGAGCCCCAGTGCTCTTGGTTGAGAAGAAGGATAAGTCTCTGAGAATGGTGGTTGATTATCGGGCATTGAATGAAGTAACAATCAAGAACAAGTATCCACTGCCGATGATCAATGATCTATTTGACCAGCTGCAAGGAGAAAAAGTCTTTTCCAAGATCGATCTTCGATCAGGATATCACCAGCTGAAGATTCGAGAAAAGGATATACCTAAGACAGCTTTTACCACAAAGTATGGGCTATATGAGTACACAGTTATGTCATTTGTATTGACTAATGCCCCTACCTATTTCATGAGTATGATGAATAAGGTGTTCATGGAATTCTTGGATAAGTTTGTTGTGGTGTTCATTGATGATATCTTGGTATACTCAAAGGATGAAGAGGAACACAATGAGAATTTGTGTTTGGTTCTTGAGAAGCTTAGGGAACATCAGTTATATGCCAAGTTTAGCAAATGTGAGTTTTGGTTGAAGGAAGTTGGATTTCTGGGACATGTTATATCAGGAGAAGGTATATTAGTGGACCCAACAAAGGTTAAATCAGTCACTGAGTGGTTGGCACCCACCTCAGTTGGAGAGATCTGCAGTTTTCTTGGACTCGCAGGATACTATCGGAGATTCATTGAGAATTTTTCCAAGATTGCGAAGCCCATGACGGCATTGCTAAAGAAGGACACCAAGTTCCATTGGACGGAAGAATGTGAAGCAAGTTTCCAGGAGTTGAAGAAACGTTTGACTACGACCCCAGTGCTGATTCTGCCGGATATACGCAAGGATTTCCAAGTGTATTGCGATGCCTCTCGCTTAGAACTTGGAGGAGTACTTATGCAAGACGGAAGAGTTGTTTTGTATGCCTCACGACAACTTTGACCGCATGAGTTGAATTACGCCACACATCACTTGGAGTTGGCAGCAGAAGTGCATGCACTCAAGACCTGGAGACATTTTCTCATTGGGAACCATTGTGATGTGTACACGGATCATAAGAGTTTGAAGTACATTTTCACACAGAAGGAGTTGAATCTCAGGCAAAGGAGATGGTTGGAGCTTATAAAGGATTATGATATGAAGTTGCACTATCATCCAGGCAAGGCCCATGTCGTAGCAGACGCGTTGAGCCGAAAGAGTTATGCCAATACCTTAGTAACAGGAGGATTGCCAAGGGAGTTAGCAGAAGATCTCAGGGAGCTTCGTTTGGAGATTGTTCCTAGAGGTTTTGTTACAACCATGGAAGGTCAGTCGACATTGTTGGGAAAGATTCGAGAAGCTCAGAAGGATGACAAAGAAATTGCCGAGATAAAGGAGAAGATGAGTGAAGGTAAAGCCAAAGGTTTTCGTGAGGATGAGCACGACACCCTGTGGTTTGAGGACCGTATATTTGTGACCAATAACGCAGAGATCAGGAAGTTGATATTACAGGAAGCTCATGACTCGCCATACTCGATACACCCCGGCAACACCAAGATGTATTTGGATTTGAAGGAGCGTTTCTGGCGGACCGGAATGAAGAAGGATATTGCCGAGTATGTAGCCGTATGTGATGTATGTCAGAGAGTGAAGGCAGAACATCAGAAGCCAGCAGGATTACTGTAGCCTATGCCGATACCCAAATGGAAGTGGGACAAGCTTGGCATGGATTTCATCACCGGATTACCCAGGACCCGATCAGGATATGATTCTATCTGGGTAGTAGTAGATCGTTTGACCAAATTCGCTCACTTTATCCCCGTGAAGACCACTTATACAAGTGCGTAGTTGGCCAAGATATATATGACCAGGATCGTATGTCTGCATGGAGTTCCGAGGACCATCGTATCGAGATAAGGAGCGAGTTTACTTCAAAGTTTGGCACCGGTGCACGGACTTTGGGTACCAGGCTAGAGTTCAGTACAACATTCCATCCATAGACAGATGGACAGACTGAGAGAGTAAATCAGATTTTGGAGGACATGTTGAGAGCGTGTGCGCTAGACTATGGGTCTAGTTGGGATGACAACTTGCCCTGTGCGGAGTTCTCATACAAAAATAGCTACCATGCCAGTTTGAAGATGGCACCGTTCGAAGCCCTGTATGGACGAAGGTGTAGGACACCGTTGATGTGGGATGAAGTTGGATACCGTCAGTTGTTTGGACCGGATTTGATTAAGGAGTCCGAGGAGAAGGTTAAACTGATTCGGGATAGACTGGAGGTAGCTCAGTCCAGACAGAAGAGTTACACAGACTCAAAACGCAAGGAGGTAGTCTATGAAATAGGAGACAGAGCATATCTGCGAGTGTCACCCCTGCGAGGAGTTAAGCGTTTTGGAGTTAAGGGAAAGTTAGCCCCGAGGTTTGTAGGGCCGTACCATGTTTTGGAACGCATGGGAGAGGTTGCCTACAAGTTGGAACTACCCGAAGGACTGTCAGAAGTTCATGATGTGTTTCACGTTTTCCAGTTGAAGAAGTGCCATGCTGAGATGGCTGATATCCCTCTGAGAGATACGGTGCCCCTGGAAGCAATTCAGTTGGATAGTGATCTGACCTATGAGGAGAAACCAGTTAAGATTCTCGAGTTTGCCAGTCGAGTTACTCGCAGCAAGGTTATCAATTTTTGCAAAGTTCAGTGGAGCCACCATACCGAGGATGAAGCCACCTGGGAATGAGAGGATGATCTATGCAAAGACCACCCACACCTATTTTCTAGTGCCCGAATCTCGAGGACGAGATTCATGTTAAGGGGGGTAGGTTTGTAACATCCCTTCAATTTGGAATGTTATACATAGGTCATTCATGCATATCATATTTTATTGCATTTTTGTTTCGCGATCCTATAAATTCTAAGCAACTCAAGGACCTACGGAGAGAGTTGGGAATTTAGTTATTTTCATATTTGAGTTTTCTCAAATTTTGAAAAGAGGATCATTTGATTTTAATTATTTTCCCCGAAAATATTTCATGTCAAATATATAAGAGGAGATAATATGACTTCTCCAAAATAAGTGAAATACTAGAGGAAAAATATTAAAACCAAATAAGTTATTTTATTTGGATTTTTATGACAATTTTATTTGGATTAGGAAAAAAATGTGTTTTTCAAAATTGCATTAGAGGTCTAAATAAATGTTCACTTTGTCCGCAATATTATTAGAGGACCGTGAAAATTCATTTCAAGATTTTTGGGGTCCCTTTAGTATTTCTTTTTATTTTTTTCTGCGTCGGGATTTATAAAAAAAAGTTACCGACCTACCGGGCCGTGTCCGTACAGGACATTGCACCCGGCCGGCCTTATAAGCCGAGCCCGCGACCCCGAGGCCAGCCCAAGCCGTCGCCGCCCGAAACCCTAGCAGCGCCCTTGCTTCGCCGTCCGCGTCGCCATGCCACGCCGCCAAACCTCATGGGAGGTAAAAGCGTATTATTCTTTGCCTTTTTTTTTTTGAGAAACCCATTTGGTTTTTTTAGAAACCCTAGTTCATTTTTTAGATCAGTTTTCTTGGTTTAGTTAAATCGCGGACGTTCGTCCGTACATTCATTTTAACGAACGCTGTTCATCCGTTAGCCGCACACAACGAATGTTCGTTCGTTAGCCTATTCGTCAGTTTTCTTTTTCCAGGGTTTTTTCGCGACTATTTTCGATCGTGATTTCTGCCCTAATCTTCGATCTAGTTTATCTTTTCGCTCATTTATCCGAATCAGGTGAAACAAGCGCCTAGATCTTCGTCTCGAAGCCCTATTTCGTTTAACCAACTTGAACAAGATTTTGGTACTGTAGAATTTGACTTTAGTCCAGATTAACAATCGGATCTTGTTTCTTTCGTGGTTTGAATTTTGTTGCTCCGTTTGATTTGATTCTTTTTGCAAACCGGAGTTATTCAGTAAAACTTTCTGGTTAAATCTTCTTATTTGAGTTTTACCCATGCATCTTTGCTTGATTGCTTATGTATGTTATTGTTTGTTTGCGATAGAACACCCGGAGTGCGAAGCGTGCTACTACGAGTATTTAGTATTTGTAGATCGTCAACAAGGCAAGTAACACTTTGATCATACCCCATTTATCACCCACTTTTCATGCATTAGTTTCAACCCTCACACATTGCGTGACTAGGATCTCTTAACATGTGGGTCTGGGAAGTAGATGATGAGGTAGAACCTATTACCTGTTTTATTACCAAACCCTTGGGAGTTACTTCTACGTTATGCTTATATCACTATGCTATGCTCGTAGACGTGGTTGGGTTTGAGTGTATCCATGACAGATGTGAGTTGCTAATTAATGGTTCAACTTAAGGTGGCAACTTTAATACACATCTGGGTGGATTACTTGTGGGCACCTGGAGAATCCAGTGTTATCCTAGGATATCCCGGAGTACCCGTGTGATCATCCTTCAGTCCGCCACACAAGCTCAAAGGGATCATAAGAATATTCATGCTAGAAACTTCCGTGTGCAGCCACAAGCCATTATGGGCTCTGGTATAGTTGAATATGTTGTGTGACCTCTTTCAGTGGTGGGATGGCAGATGTAGGGGAAAGTAGGTGTAACGGTCCACCCAGAGTAAAGAGTTAATGCTTCTAAAGACTGTGTCTTGGTCATCCGTTTCTCAAACACCCTGTAGTGCGAGAAATCCAACAAAGGAGATCAAGTCTTGGGGGAAAAGTGCGCAAACCTCTGCAGAGTGTATAAACTAATCATGGTTAGCCGTGTCCCCGGTTATGGACATTTTGAGTATCTGGTACTTGAATTATTGATTTGATCTCATCACCCTAAATTAATTTGTTGGGATGCTAATGACTACTTTAATTGGGATTGAGTTGGAGGAACCTTCTCAATGATGTTTCAACTACCATGATAGTTAAATAAAATATATTCCTTTGTTGTAGGGAAAATTTGGCTTTTTGGAAAACAATATAACCATAGAGCCTCCACCAGCCATATATGCATGTAGTGATAGCATTTATCCATTCATTGCTCTCTTGTGTTATATTGCCAGCATATTCCATGTGCTGACCCGTTTTCGGGCTGCAACGTATCATGTTGCAGACTTTTCAGACGACGAGTAAGATGCCGTAGGTCGTTTGTCATGCACTCAGCTATGTCGTTGGAGTTGATGGACTCACTTATCTTTCAAGCTTTCCGCTGTTATCTTATTTAGATGGCCTTAAGCCATATTTATTGTAATAAGTTCTCTTTCGAGACATTCGATGTAATAAGTGTGTGATTGCTACTCTGTTATAAATCCTTCGAAGTAATGTGTGTGTCAGCGATCCAGGGATGACACTGAAGCACAGAGACTTGACCGTTTGAGGTCGGGTCGCTACAGCTGGCGGCGACTCCTGGTGGTAATGGCTATTCCCGAGCGAAAGCTTAGCGCTTGGCGATGGCAACGACGTTGCCCGTGGGTGTCGTTTTCTTCATGAAGGCGTAGCCGTGGGCCCGTTCATCTTCCAGGGCTCCGGGTGGAAACCCTTGTTTGTTCCCAGGCTCGGCAGCGGCAACGCGTTGCGTCGTCACCCTCCTGGGGCGTTACTGTGGAGTTATGCCGTTGCCGGTCTTCCCTATACGAGGTGGTAGACTATCTATAGGTTTCTTGTTGTATCTTTTGATCCGTTGTAAGAGAGACTGCTCTCCACTATGTATCGTTCTGCCGTGTACTGTTCGGTGTTGGTGCTTTATATATAAAGCGGGATGAAAGCCTATTTCGAGAGAGGTGCCTATTTCAGAAGAATTTAGGCATGAGGTCCGATCTCTGGGAAGAATTCTGGCGCAAGCGAGCACTTTCGCTTGGCGCCAAAGCGATCAGACCTGGTTCTTTGTCTATTAGTAAAAAATGACACGCATCGCTCAGGTCTCTTCTAGAAGGAAATAAAGACACGAAAATACTAACGCCCACATGTGTGGCAATTTTGCAACTCGCCCACACATGCGGATCACCGTCCAGTCGAATTTTCACGAATCTTGACACATTGAGACAGAATTTGCGTGCCACGTAGGACGGGGCTGGTGTGTGGGCGTTGGAGAGTTCGTGCACACGGCCGCAACACGCGGTTTGCCAGCTACGTTGTGTGGGCGAACTAGTTTCTGCCCACACAGCCAACACCTAGTCCATGCGCGTGTGGGCGAACTGCTTTTCGCCCACACGACACTCGTACGTTGTTTTATGGCAACTGCAGTTACACGTACGTGGCAACTAGGTAAACACACATGGAAACTATGATTCGTTGCTAGACGGTAACTGCAGTTGCGCGTACGTGGCAAGCAGATAACATACATGGCAACTGTGATTAACCATACATAGAAACTATGGTTGGACAACACGTGGGAACTAGGTAAACACATATGGCAACTACTGTTTGACCATATGTGGCAAGTAGTTAATCACACACGACAATCATGATTTGATTACATGCGGCAACTACCATAAATTAGACATGACAACTATAGTTACCAAAACAGATAGAGTTGACATGCTTTTACAACTACATTTGCCATCCCGGATAACTACATCTGTCATTCCGAATGGCAACTAAATTGTCATCCCGCTGGTACTTAACGTAGCCGTGTCAGGAAGTGTGGGCATTTTTACTTCGTGTCACACGCACGGGGTAGAGATGAGTAGTACTTGTTGAGCGTGCACGCGCCCACATGTATGGGCAATTCTAATGTTCGCCCACACACAACCCGTGTGGGCTGCCTCCTGCTCACGCCACATATGGTGTGTGGGCGGATGTTTAGTATGCTATACGTGTCGCGTTATCGGCGTTCTAAAGAAAAGGCTAGCACCAAAAGCGGCGGCGAGGTCGCGGCTCACGGAAGTGGAAACCTGGCGTCCGTCGGATAAGCCGACCACGTAGCTCTCAGGCCTCCTTCCATGTCGAGTTCGACGGGATCAACGACCGGCCTCTTTTCTCCTGCCACTTGCAGACTGTCAGATCAAAATCCTCCATTCATAAGTCGCAACCAGGTCAGCCCGCATCTCACAATCCCCTTCGTCTTTGTCCCTTCGATTTTTTCTCGGATCGAGGGAGGGGCACCCGATATGGCGCATGGGTAGAAGATCCTGCCGGAACTAGGCACGGGATGGTGCGGTGGTGGCCGGAGAGGGCCGTTAGTGGCAGGGCGAAGCGGTAACAGGAGCGGCCATCGCTGGCATTCTCCCGTTGTTAGCTGGACGACCATGTCGTGCGCTCCCGCCTTGCCCCACCGGCATCTTGGACGACCACATCGTGCGCTCCCGCCTTGCCCCACCAGCATCAGCTAATTTTCGTGTTTTGACCTTTTTTTGAAAGTTAATCAAGATCTGATCTTACTTTATAAAAATTTCGGGCTCTGTCCCTTTTGCTACCGCCAGGGTCCATGGCGATAGGCTAAGACAGGCTACCGCCACAGTCAATGATGGTAGCATTTGGTCAACGTTAAAACGATGACTGCTAAGTACAAGGCCTACCGCCATAGCGGACGGCGCTAGCCTTAGCTACCCTCCCGCCAGACTTGGTGGAGGTAGCCTCAAAGCTATCGTTTAATCACTTTTTTTTTGAATGTTGGTAATGCAGCTACCAAATTCATTGACCAGTAGAGGAGAGAAAATCGAGCTACAGGGGAACCCAAGATGGCTTAGCGCCAAGCGGCTCGACAGGAAGGAACAAAAGAAGAAAGGAAAGAAAAACACTATCGAGGCGCTCAGCACTGGGTCAAAAGGAATGCCGCTCGGCCATATTCGAGCTTAATTTAGTCTCTCACTCTTTGTCTGAACGCTTCCTTCCTCATGAATTCTTGCTGAAATATCCTACATTCGCTCTCGCCATAATTCCCGGGACATCAAGCTGGATCGGGGATAAGGTTCCTTTCTTTTTGTCTTTTGTTGCACGGCCAAAACAGCACGAGAGCGATCTTGAACACTAGCCATTCCATCCCATGAGTCAGGTAACTGCGCTGGGGTCTTTGGGACAGGCAGCGATTTTCTGCCAAGAGAAAGCGAGACCAAGGACACTCAATTAGTAAGTGTGGCGCGGTCTCGAGGCTTCGTTCACAAAGGGGCGAAGTAGTTGTTCTCGGCCAGCGTGACAGAACATCACCGTCAAAATCTTGCCCAACATGGCTGTCCATAAGAAGAAAGCGACACTTTCCGGGTGCCCATGCCTTCCATATCAGGTTGTATCCGTTCATTTGAATCGCCCCCTCGAATCTGTAGCAAATAGGCGGATCTCGCGGAGTACTCATGTGACGACGTGAACCGCCAACAATGGTGTCGGCTGTCCTTGAGCAGCACCACGTCATCGGCGGTATGGCAAGCGAGAGAGTTCAGATAACATTTAAATCGATAAGGCCGATGGCGGTCCGACGACCAAGTGTCCTCTCGCATGGCCTCTGAGCGGTGTGGTTTTTCAGTGGAGATTACGAAGAGTGGCGGCGCAATGATTTTGGGGCCTTTGTCCGCACAACCATCTATCGTGCCAAAAGTTTGTTTTCCTACCATCTCCGAAAGTGATATCTCGGTTGCCATAGCGAACAACATCGATCTCTGTCATCGCATGGCGGTGGCAATCGCGACCAAGATGCAGGTGGATCTTGCCGGGCCAGCCATATCCACCAAGGCGTAAAGCGGCGCTAAATTTTGCAAGGTTCACACACCAAGACCACCAAGGTGTTTTGGTCGGCAAATCTGATTCCAGCTCACTCTGCATTTGCCACCGGTGCAAGTGTCCTCACCACTCCAAAGCCACATACGACACAGTTGGACTAGCAGCCCGGTGCCCAAACCGGGAGTTTGTGCACCGTCATCATATAGATTGCCAACGCTGTGAGGCCCGACTTAAGAAGTACAAAGCGACCGCTTTTAGCCATTAGACCACCCTTCCATGTGGCGGTCTTGCTGCCAAATTTGGCGATGAGGATCAAGATCAACCTTGGTGAGGTTTTTGAGGATAGAGGCATTCGAGATAAGTGATTGGGAAATTCTTGCGAGGGATGCCGAGGGGTGCGAGGATGTCGTCAAGGTTGAGTGAGCCACATCGTATGGCAAGGGCGAGCTCTTGGTTGCATTGACATGGAGGCACGTGGCTTGAGCAAAACATGCTAGTATCAGCTTAATCATTGTGGCATCGCTCTTCTTTGGGTTCATGAACAAAGCCACATCATCGGCGTAGAATGAGCATCGCATTAGTGGTGTCCGCCCAGGAAGCTTTGAGAGGACGCCGCTAGTAGTGGCCAGATTCATCATTCTTTGCAACGGGTCCATGGCGAGAATGAAAAGGAAAGGAGATATCGGATCCCCTTGTCTAAGCCCTTGCCGGTGTTGAATTGCCTCCGAGTGTTGACCGTTTATGATCACCCGGGAGGTTGCGGTCCTGAGTAACATGGCAATCCATTCACGCCAGCGCGTGCCAAAGCCTCTTGCCTCCATCATCTCCATCAAGTAAGGCCATGAGAGTGAATCGAAGGCCTTGGCAATATCAATTTTAGCGGTATTGATGATTTCTTGATTTATGCGGTTTCCATACGGTGTTACGAGCGTCTGTAAAATTCTCTGTATACACGCTTCTTGATGAAGGCACTTTGACATTGATCAATCAAACCATCAAGCTTGGGCGCAAGCCGCTCGCGAGAATCTTGGAGAATATCTTGATTAAACTATGAAGCAGCGAGATTGGTGCGAAATCCTGAAGAGAGTCGCCTTGCTTTTTGGGATCAGCACAAGGAAAGCAGAATTTATCGAGCAAAACCCGGCTGTCCATGCGGTAAAGTTGGTTGAGGGCCTCCAACACATCGTATTTAATGGTTTCCCAACATTGTTTGAAAAAACTGCCGGAAGCCGTCGGACCGGCGCTTTGTCCCTTGTATCTCATCTATAGCTCGTTTAATTTCCTCAAGAGATAATTCCCCTCAAGATCTGAGAGATCGAAATGGTCCAGCTCAAGCTCGTCCCAATTGAGGCGGTGGACCGTGGTTGCTCGTTGCCAAATAAATTCTGGAAATGTATGTGAGCAAGCTCGCCCATCTCCGTCGAGGAGGATACCGGTCAGATGGTCCTGTAGGATGTGAATTGTGTTGCGTTTATGCCTAGCATTGGCTTTCCTTTGAAAAAATTTGGTGTTAGCGTCTCACGCCTTTAGCCAAAGGATTCTACTTGCTGCCTCAATTTAATTTTCAGGAGAATGGCAAGCCCCATGCATCGTGATTTCAGTTTTGACCTTAATTCACTTTCATCGTGTTAAGCGATCTGTAGTCTTGGGCGTGTCTAGTTGTAGGATTAGCTCGTTCACTATCATAAGCTGTTTGAATGTCCCCTAGAGCGTTCGCTCCATGCTCTAAGGGCTTTCTTGAGTCGGTGCAGTTTAGTGTTGAACCTAGTGATCGGGCACGAGTTCTGTTGGGAGGTTCCAAGATTGATCCACCACCTCCTGAAACCCTGGATGTGCAGCCAATATGCCTCAAGCGGAACCGCCTATTAGTTTTGGTGACTCGTCGTTTACCGAGGAGCAAGGGCGGTGATCCGATATGGCGGATGATTGGGGCAGCAGCTTTGCTCGGGAAGAGCAGTTCCCACTCAATATTGCGAGCATACGATCCAATCTCACGGCGTTGGCGGGGTTTGCTCATTGCTCCATGTGAAAGCGGCGCCCGATCAACTGAATTTCGTGCAAGTTTGATCTATTAAGCGTGCTTGAACTTATTCATCCATCGGCGATCGATCCTACTATTGTTTTTGTCCTGTGGGTCTTTGATGAGATTGAAGTCACCTATCACAATCCATGGCCCTCCCATGGAGTTGTGGATCGCGGCAAGTTCCGCAAGGAACGCCGGCTTCTTGCCGCATCATCATGAGGTCCATACACGGTTGTCACCGGACCAAGCGGGGCCTTCGTTCGCTGCCAGTAAAGCAAACTGTGATGGAGAAATCTCTCACGATAATGTTCTTGGCTGTTAGGGACTCGAGTGCCAACACAAAAGCACACCACCCGAGTCCGTCGGCATTGAGGCCACATGTTTATCAAGCTGTGCCCCAACAATTTCTACCGATCAAGATCGGAGACAGCAGCTAATTTGGATTCTTGGAGGCAGACAATGGAGCAACGCATGCGATTGATCAGAGCACGAACAGCCGCGCGTCTTGCCCCGTCATTAAGGCCCCTCACGTTCCAATTGACAAGTGAAAGATGTTCAATCATGGGAAACAATAAGGTCACACAAAGCTAACGGCCGGAAACAGGCAGCCGCAGCAGAGAGGAGACAATTCAGGGCAATGAAACGCCGGCAGCCATAGCGGCGCACACACAAATTCAGGTTCAGGTTAAGGGATGACTAAACATAGGAAACTAAGACAGATCTGCGGAGGCGCGTTTCAGTAACACCGCCGCTAGGCGACCGTGGCATAAGCTCATCGAGGATGGCACAGAGTTGACATCGGCGGCGCATGTTGTGCTGGAGAGGTCGAGGCCAGCGACTTCCGCGAGCCGCCCGCGTTCTCTGGTGGCATCGGGCTGCGGAAGAAGTGAATGTACTCGAGCAGCGTGTCATCGGTGAAGTCCTCCGCCTTCTGATGAAACCAAGTGCGGCGCTGATCGCCGCTGGGGCGCTGGAGGAGGAGAAGTTGGGCGTTAGCGAAGGAGGCGAGCTTTGCTGGAGCCCTTCATGACGCCGGCGGTATTTGCTTGATGGGGCGCGACACGCGTGCCATGGGGGCGGCGTTCCCGAATCGACAGCGATAGCACCGTAGCAAGCTTGCTGATGAAGGCCCGCTGCTCGTCAATCTTCAGCTCAGAGACCTTGGCGGTGATAGCTGTGAGGAGCCCAGGGCCTGTCAGATTTGCTTCTGCGAGCGCACATCTAGCTCGCGTTTCTTCCACAGAAGGCGTAGGAATAATGTTGTTGTTGCTCCCCACACCAGGTCCAAACACCACTTCCGAGCCCGTGGCCCAGTCTGGTTCCCAAGGCAGGCTAGCAAACTGGGCCGGCTCCCAGGTAGGTAGCCCGCACGGCCCAAACTGTTGTGCAGGCTGTTCCCAATCGAACCACCTTTGCGTGCCCGGAGGAGCGGTTGATTCCCAGCTATTCAGTACACCTGATCCCAAGGATGGTGGTAGCGGGGGGAGCTCGTAGTTGTCCCGCCGGCTCTGGTTGAAGGAGGTGGCCATCCCGACAGCGGTGAGGGAAGCTGTATCATGTGTGTTATGGCGGAGCCACAGTGCTGGATGCCAAGGGCTGCTGCTTCTTGTCCGATCAAGAAAGCTGCATCTCATGTCGGGGCGGAGGGAAAAGGGGCAAAAAACCAGGGACGGCTGGTCCCCAATCATCCGCGCCAACACTTGCCAGAGCACGAGCCGTCAGGTCTGATGGCGGAAGAGCGGTCTCTGTAAGCGGGTTCACAGCGTTGGCCATGCCAATTGGTGCCGCAGCAATGCTCTGTGCGACACTCTGGGCGTCCTCCTCGTCCGGATGGTCGGGTTGCTTCCTTGACTCCTCAGTTGACTGTACGGGCGTCACATGCAGGGAGCTACCCCTCTCCTGGTGCGTCTCCGCCGCGCCCAGCGCACCAGCGAGCGCCGGCCGCAGCATGCCATCTTGGGCATTGCATGAACCCCCATCGTGGCGCCTGAGTAGACGCGGCCTCCCCAACCTTTCAGGCTGCTCCACCTGCACGTCTTCAGGCTGCACCACCTGCACCTCAGGCTGTACCCTCAGCATCTCTTCGGGTTGCACCCCTTGCACCTCCTCCAAAGCAGGAGTAACGAGGATCATAGCAGCCGGTCGGCTATCATGTTCCATCTGCAGGTCCACCGGGGCAGCAGCGCCAACCGGGCACTCGCCGGCGGCGGTGCTCATGTGCCGCCGATGGCGCCGAGGCTCCGGCTCCCTGCTCGCAGTGTCCCGACACATGGCCTGCTCGCGCATATTCTGAAAGAAGCGCTTGCGCACCCCTCCACGCGACCCACGGCGCCGACTACTGCCTCCTCCATCCCCCTCCTCGTCATCGCTCCGGCGCCCGGCAAGATGGTTGGAGCAAGAGCCTACGGACCTGGCCCTGTCCTCTCCATCCTTGGTGCCGAACCTCCACTTGCCCTTGAAGCTATACGTGCGCGGCCACTTGGCGCTTCGCCGCTACTGGGAGATCGGCGTGTAGTCTTTGACTACATCCAGATGGATCAGCACCGGGAACGCCGGCCCTTCTTTGCCCTCCTCTGCGGGCGTGCCTTCAGGCAAAAATTCCCTTGGACGAACGGCGTCGGGCCGCTGCAGACGGCGAAGTCGGACGCCGCGGGATCTTGTCCGGTGCCAAGTCGAACCAGCGAAGAGCGCCGAGCAGTTGGCCTTGGTGGATGATTGGCGCTCGATCGAGGTCAGTCGCAATCCTTGCCGAGGACCTCCTTGACACTCTCCGGTCCAGGCGGTCGGCGGCCGCCTCTCGATAGCCACCCGACGGTAGTAGCGCCCGGATCGGCTGGTGCGGGTGGAGGAAGCCATGGCGAAACTTGAACTGCACTCCGGCCACCTCAATGCCCGTTGTTCAAGGCCAAGTCTCTGGGCGGCAGGAATGTGGTGAGGAGGAAGTCTTGGGGAAGAACGGCGCGGCACGATGTCGCTCGGCGGGAAGCGAAAATCCGCTCCACCGCACGCGCCACCATGTCGGCGAAGATGCGAGCGATGCCGACCGCCGTCGGGGACGAAGCGGAAGAACGCAGCAGTGGGCTTCGCCTCCATGGCGGATCTTGACCACCTTGCGGTACCGGGCCGGCTGGCCTCCACGCCTACGCTGGAATGTAGGCCATGGGCACCGCAGCAGCGCCCACGGCGCACCACGGCGGTCGATGGAGGTGCAGCGCGACGACGGAGGCGAAGAACCACCGCCAGCGAGCGGTGGTCGGCGCTTGCTGGGAGGCTGGCGCGGCCTTGCTCTTGAGCGTCGGGGCAGCCGCGCCGAGGTGGCCCGGCGCGCTGCAGCGTAGCAAGTTATTGGATCTCGGCATTCAAAGAACTTATGTCTTGAACCCAAGCAAGCGGTAGCACGCGCGTTTCAAAGCGCCTCTTGAATGCATCCGCAGCCGCGCAGACGATGCAGGGCGATCATGGCGCGGATCTTTTGGAAACCGGGCGGCCTCGCGTGCTGACGCCGTGCCAGTTTCTGCGCGCCGAGAGGCGACCACGGTCCACCCGCGGCATCCCACCCCAATAGATGCCACAACAGGGGCGGAGGCGAGGGGTAAATCGCCGGAGCAGCCGGAGCGGTCGCAGAGCCCGTCGCAGACGCGCCAGAGAGAGGCCTCGGGAGGTGCGGTGCCAGACAGGGTGCGGGCGGATCTCCGCGGCCAGGGGCAATGACGATCGACTGAAGCCGCGGCCTGGCAGCAGCAGCCACCGTCGACACCCCAGATGGGGAGGGAAGCACTGCGGCGGGCGGCTGGGCGGCTGGCAGCGAGCAAGAAAGGGAAAGGGCGGAGTTACTAACCGGGATCTCGGCAGATTTGAAGTCGCGCAAGGCCACACAAGGAAGGACCCGCCCGGTGACCGGGTCAACGAGACGGGGAGCGGAGGCCTCCCCCGCCTCCAGCAGGGCCACGCAGGGCAGCACGCGGCCGGAGACACCATCAATGAAGGCCGGTGGGGCTGTGAGAGCCGCGGTGGTTGGAGTCGCTGGGGGAGGATGAAGCGGCGGTTCCGCCCGAGCGAGAGCCATAAGTTTCTCCAAGGGAGACGAGGAGCAAATTGCCTAGTGTAGTTCGTTTAATCACTTTCGTTGTGGTTGATACAACGTGCATGCCGCTCCCTTTTTATTGGCAGTACATGCACGCAAGCATGCATCTGTGGTATCTATCTGGGCACCGCTACGGATCTGACGTCTGATCCCTAGCAGCATATCAGACCAGCGGATGGCCGTTCGATCAATTGCACATGTAACGTCAGATTAGATGCTTCGTTAAGGTGTGGCCCACCCCTCTAGGTGGTTTCCATATTATACGCCAGTGCTTCCAAACCTGATTTTTGTGTGCTTTCAATGGAATAATAACTGCTTCAGGAAATCACGCACGAATATACTCATTTGTTTTCGGTGTTTTTTATTCTTTTTTTGCGGTGATTTTTTATTGAACCACTTATTTGGACGCTGGCAAAAACTGCTTCAAATGAACATAAAATTTACTGTAACTTCTATTTTATTATACCCAATGGACAAAAGTTTGCTTCCACTTATGAGACAATGTGCTTCCGTTGCAATTTTATTATCAAAATCTATTTTGACCTAACAAAAGAATAGTGTCAAAAAAGTTTGCTTCCATGTAAACAATTGCATCCAAGAATTTGTTTCCACATCGGAAAATTTTAGTCGTATATATCTTTTTTATTTTATTTCCAACACAAGAAAACTTTGCTTCTATCTAGTACAAAAGTGTTTCCATTACAAACATAATACTGTTTTGCAAACCTAAAATGCTTTGAACAGAACATAAATCTGGTTACATGCTTTTTTTTACATGCTTCGTCTGTTCATATAACATCTTCCAGACATACGGTGTACAATACAAATTTTGCTTTCTTCACGTCACCAGTAGTACAATGCTTCCTAAGGTCATATCATATGTATCCTACAAACTATTGATCTGCTTCCCTTCATCTAGCTGTGCTTCCTACTTATGGTGGCGTGCTTCCTTCCACTGCTAGATGATCCACAAGATCGAAGTGATGTCAGCTGAGGAGTGACATCGACGGAGTGACACTGCAGGATTGATGCATCATTAGTCGACATTCTAACGACGAAATAGTTGGGGAAATGCATTACCTAGATCTGTTGTTGATGGCCGAAAACGGCAGTGGTTGCATGCGACCCCCACCTCATGTCACCATCGCCGTGTGTGAGCCCCATCCTGTATGCATCGGTCTGACGGACGATCTCACTGAGTGCATCAGGCTTGCGGCATAATAGAGATGTCCTCAACGGCGGTGGTGATAAGGATTGGTGCGCTTGGTTAGTCGACAGGTGTCGTGGCGATAAGAAGATATGGGAATGGAAACAAAGAAGCGGAAGCTCTTACAAAGCAAACATTATGTACCGAAGAAGCATATACGAGAGACAAGGGAAGCATGGTCGCAAGGAAGCCCTGACCTGTTATCAGGGTGGGCCTCGTCGATCGTCTCCTCTGCCTCCGGCTGTTCCAGTTTTGGAGCGGCGGTAGTGAGGTGAAGAAGATTTGGGCGGTAACTGCTAGCGGAATTCTGGGCTTTGAAATAGCAAGCAGTTGATGCAAGATGCCTTGGAAGTTAACAGCCGTCCAATGGAATAACAAATCAACGCCTCTGGCCTGGTCTGAAGACCGGAAAGAATCAGACGACTGATTGAAAGTGTTTCCCTATCTATATACACATTAGTTGAATGCCCGTGCGTTGCCACGGGCTAACAGGTGATCTATCGCAAGGCCATTCAGCTTCAACGCTTCAGTCATTGAGTCATTTGTTACCGCGCTATAAATCCTCCTATGTTTTCTTCAAGTTCGTAGAATTGTCGTAGTCATTCGCATCCCTGACCTACATACTAATTTCTATCATCCCTAACCTACGAACAAACAAATGAATAGATCATGAGTCGCTCTACTTCAGCTATTACATTCTCACCTTGCTCCAAATCCACATGCCTTCTGTCTAACTCGCCAAATTACCGTAGTCATTCCCATCGTCCCTAACTTCTAATGGCTTGCAGCATTGTCATCCACTCCCTCTAAGTTATGACAAATTCAACAATCCCTAAAACAATTTAGCAATGTCATACATCAGAAATTGCAAAGTCCTCTCCTTTTTTAGCATTGCATTAGAGCTCATAGTTCCACTTGTATGAATCCTCGTACCTCAAGGTTAGAATAAAGACTTTGATGATGAGATTTATGTATTTATTCATAACACAATTAATTAAAAATATAAGAACTGTGATTGCTTTTCACTAAAATAAGGCACCAACTGAGTCCCGCTCGATCGAGAGAATCGTTGCGGGCAGCAATGCCAAACATGGCTTGAAGCTGGGACGGCAACATATGGCTCTCAGGTGTAATTACACCCGAATTTGTTTTTTAAAATAGTAATTTGTAAGAAAGTCAAAAAAATCTGAAATTTTTTGCGAACAAAGTAGATTTATTGTTGCACTCATAAAAAATTTCATGAAGAAATGACTTTCATGTTGTTGTGAGCGTAAAAAAATGAATTTGTCGCTATATACACTGCACTGTTCACTCTATTTGTCAGAGAATATATATTATTTTTGTCAGGATTTTCTAGGGAATGTTTTGTTGCAGAACATTTTTGTACGCCAGAAAGTTTGTTGGGAAAAGTTTTGGAATGTTTTGACTTTTTCTGAAATTTTTAAAAATAAGATACGTAACCAGGTGTAATTACCACAATGCTCGAAAGCGTATTTTCCCTTAAAGTTGCCAATACAAACCTCACAGTCCAAGGAAGAATACACCAACCATGCGCATATGATGATGGTGTCCGCCCCGACCACAACTGCTGCACAACCTCCTCTGGCAGCCATCAGCAGTGTACCATGCCCACCTCGCAGCTCTCCTCAAGCTCATACCGTACTTGGCTCTTGGACCATAACACTGCCGTGGGGTTGGGGTGGCTCACGTCAACATAGATAATTGATGTCTTACACACCTTGATCCAAAAGTTTGTACCCACCTTGGGGCAGTGAATGCAAAACCAGTGAGCTGCTCACAGAATACTCAACCATATCGTTCCTCTAGCAAATACATATCGACACAACTAAATGTACTATCAAACATTGTCAATTATAAGAAAATAACATTGATTTTCTCAAGCATGACACAAAGTTTTGTTAACACTAAACATTAATGGCACTGGTGCGCTCCTGGGAGATCATTAACTCTTTTTTATTTTTCAGTGTTAGAAAAAATATAACTACCAACAAAACAGCCATCCTCTTCTTCCGGACACAAGAGCTACACAAATCTGACAAGAAACTAAAACTCTTGTATTGATCAGTAATGGTAGTTACAACCTAATGGGTTTTTATACTGGACTTAAGACAACTGCAATTTAATTTAATTTGAAAAAACAATCACATATAAGATAATTACTTTCCTATGGGCTCAGTGGTTGGGCATGCGGTTGTGCAGCCTAACGGCCCGAGTTCAATTCCTAGAATTGACAGATGATGCACAGGAGTTTACCTCTATTTATTAAGGATTAAGTTTGGTGTGTGCTAGAACCACTCATCAAAAAATATCTTGATATTCATTTAAAAATTTTTGAGGACCATATTCATCTTGATACTCATACTAAAATGACCGTATGCATCCCTAGCTGATGCAGAGGCCGGGAAAGTGAAATTCTTCCCCATTTAAAAAAATGAATCGCTCAGAATATAATGGGGACAGTCCGATGCTTACCACTCGCACACCCGCTTGCCCCGCTCAGAACCTGGACTGGCTGGCAGACTGGCATCTGGATGTTTTTCACTCCACGCTCGCCATGTACAAATGATGTATATATGTTTCCATCCTGTAATACAGGATGGGTGGTCGATACACTGTTCAGGTTTGACATGTTCAATGTTCATGCAATTGACTCTGGTAAGAAACATATTTGACTTACGGTGTTAACTTTTAACAGAAAGGAACACCAAAAATAGAATCGCACAACTAACTGAATTTTCTTGGCACGAACCACATATTTACATAGCAATAGAGATTCAGATTCAAGTTGTAGCCTTGAACATAATATTTGATGGACAAAACTTGTTCATAAGGTGGAAGGCTGAAGCTACTTCTGCACATATATTTACAAGATTACAAGTTTTAGAGTGGTTGGGCTTTTTTAGAACCGTTCGTTGATGTCGATCTAACGGCAGACAAATATGAAGTACTGGGTAGTACTCCGATGAAAGTACGCGAAAGGACTAAAACGAGTGGGGTCGGTACTCGTGACAAGGTGGGGACGCGTTTTAATATAGGGGCAGTTTAGTCCTAGGAAAATTTGCACGCGCCGCCCTTCTCGTCGAATGCATAACCGCCGCCATGGTGCTACACCTTCCACAATTACTCATCGGCGGCCATCTCCTCCCTCTCCTCCAAGTCCACCTCAGTCATCTCCTCCTTCTTGCCGCTGCAACTTCGCTCCACTCAGCAACCCCCCCCCCCTCCCCACCCACCCCCACACCCTCTTCCATCGAAGCAAGAATCTGCAGATCGAGCTGATGGCCGGCGGCGAGAACACCGACTTCGTGCAGATCGCCGGCGGCGACCAGGTCAAGTTGGCCAGGTTGAGGGAGATCCGTTCTTGGTTTGACAACACAAGGAAGATGAGCTGGACGGCAATGGCCACTCTCAAGAAATTGACGAAGAAGGAGAGGGCAAAGCTTTGCCCCCCGCCCGCACAACCGATTCACAAGATCGAGATCCTCCTGTGGGCGATGGAGCAGGCCAATTCGTCCAGCGAGTGGACCAGGCGGAGGTGGTGGGCGTTCAGATCGTGGTAGAGCATCCATCGGATCAGGAACCCACCGTGCACGAGTGCCGTTGCAGATTGTGCAGCCTCCAACCGGGTCACCGGAGACTCCGAAGCGCAAGATGAGGAGGACAATGGTCGCGACCTCGCTTCCCCGCCGTTCTCCACGCTTCCTCGCTGCTCTCCTCGTCGAACGGGCGGCGGTAGCTATGTTTAGAGTAAGCTTCCCCCTCCTCATCTTCCTACTGCTCGTGCTTACATCATGGTGATACTGATCGTAATAGCTCAGAGAGGGAATGTTAGATGGCATTTTAATCTCAATGAATTGCATGAATATTGGAGTACATGGATTTGGAGGATGGATTATGATGTATGTGAACCCTAGGCATCATATGAACCCTAGGAAAAATTAGTAATGTTCTAGTGGTAGACACTGAAATATTTCGGTACACACCGGTAGGCACTTAAATATTTCGGAACTGCCCTAGGCAAAATTTGTAATGTTGTAGTGGTGGACACTGAAATATTTCGGTACACACCGGTAGGCACTGAAATATTTCGGTACTGCCTTAGGCAAAATTTGTAATGTTGTAGTGGTAGACACTGAAATATTTCAGTACACACCGGTAGGCACTGAAATATTTAGTTACTACAATTTCAGTACACACCGATGCACACTGAATTATTTCACTACTACAGTTTCAGTACACACCGGTACACACTGAAATATTTCAGTACTGCAAATTCTATACAAAGTTGGCATTTTGTCATTTATGTGTGAATTAATCCATGCATCATATGGCCTAACTTTGTACATGAGTTTGGGTCAATTTCATGTCTATTTATTGTTAAAATTATTGTCATGCCATGAAACACAAGACAAGTCACTGACCCAAGCTTGCAAAGATGCCATATCAATGTTGCTGATATGAATATGCATGTTTTCACCAAGTCTTGTGTCTGAATTAAAATTGAGCATTTTTTCTTGATGGTATCCATGGATCTGGAACTCCTATGAATTTGCTCATGTTGGATGTTTTGTTCTCCATCATTTGTACTAGCATTCCGTGCGATTAGATGCCATGACAAGACCCCTGGCACATTTATTTTCTTGCCTCCAACATCCCATGTGTGTTTTGCAGGAAAAAACCCGGAGTTCACCAGGCTGGCTGAAGTTGTGAGGCTGGGAGGCTGATGGTGCTGCTACTGGCTGATCCTTCTTCTTTCAGCTTTTGTTCGTCATTTCTCAAGCCGTTGGACCAGGGCTACTTCCCTATGTGTTGTTAATGTATTAAGTAGTTCCTTCGAATTTGTAGTATTAGTTAGTTTGAATGTGGAAGTACCTTAATTTTTAGGAACGAAATGTTGCTTTGTATGACCAAGGGTTTGATACCTTAATGTTTGGATAATTAATTATGTGAACTGTTGGATGTGGCGCACAACGAAACGCCTCTACCATTGATACTAGTTCAACATGTCGGTCCAATTAGAGACCAGCCACTACCATATAGAACAATTAGCATTTCATACTACAACCTAGCACGTACAAAACATCACACAGTGGAATAATCCCAGCAAGTAGACCATTAATTACCGAAAACATCACAACATGTCAGAAGTGTTTTAAGCATTTTATCGTTGCAAAAACCTTAGAAAATCCATACAGAAAAAACCGCTTTATTTTAAGCGGTTGTGTGGATGACAAGGGGAACCACTTGTGAGACCGATAGCAATTGATGGCAAACCGCAGGAGGTGCACGACCGCCACGTCCCCACGTGGAATGGGGACGACCGGGTGGGTGTGTCAAGTCAAATCGGCACCCGCGGCGCCTCAGTAACTCCAAGAGGCAGGAACAGTGCATTTCTTCCCTAAATCGGGTAGAAAACCCTCGTCCTCTCCCAAACCTAACCACCCTCTCTTCCTTCCTCACCACCTCACCACCCTCTCCTCCTTCCTCACCACCCTCCTCCCTTCCTACGCCTCCCTCCTCCTGTCTTCGACCGACGATGAAACTCGGGCGTGAAGATGCGGCGGACGAGCGGAGGCAACCATGGGAGCAGAGCAGTCTACTGTCGTGGCTGCAGCCGTGGGTGGAGCGGCTGAGTCCGCCGTAGCGGCGAAAGCTGGCGGTGCAGCGACCGTTGTGCCTTCTCCCGCTGCCATCGCAGCCGTAGAGGCACCCGTCGGCGAGCACAAGGTCGGGGAAGATCTGGAGGAGGAGGAGATGAGAAGGCTTAAGCGCCAGGTGCATGACGAAATTGATGAGCTCTACGAGGAGAACGCCATAAAGGAGTTCAACGTAGATTGCAGGAAGGGCAGCGACTTCGACGAGGATGCCATCGACGAGCTATCTGAGGTAGTACTCTGTTTTTTGCTCTGTTTTTTCATGACATTGGGTTTTTTCTTGTTAACTAGATGAGCATCAATTTCACTTGGGCGTGCTAGTTGTACGTATGTAGGATTGTAGGGATCTAGCATAGATCTTCATGTTGGATCTGGATTTTTAAATCTGATTCCAGCAGATACTCTGGTTTTTTCATGGCATTGAGGTTTTTCTTGTTAACTAGATGAGCATCAAATTCATTTGGGCGTGCTAGTTGTACGTATGTAGGATTGTAGGGATCTAGCATAGATCTTCATGTTGGATGTGGATTTTTAAATCTGATTCACATTCTGATTCCAGCAGATACTCTGTTTTTTTTCATGGCATTGGGGTTTGTCTTGTTAACTAGATGAGCATTAACGAAAGAAGTGGGGTAATGAACCCAAATACAAGAAAATGTTCATGGCAGGGATACATTAATGAAAAAAGTGGGTTAAACAACGGATATATGGCAGGATTCTCATAGCTATTTCTAGCGATCTCATGTGCGACACCATTGGCTTCCCCAGGACAGTGACAAAATGCTGCAGTTCCTGATTCATTTTAGTTTATGTAGATGAATTAATTTGCACACATGTTCATAGATGATCCATTTGCAAATTCTATACAGATTTCCATTTTGCAAAGGAAGTGATTGCTCCCTTAATAATTATGGGCTGACACTACATATCCACTGGATACCAAAAAATCAAAACATTTCATCTAGCCAATTTTCCACAGTATATTATCTAGATGATCACAGCCACATCTCTCATCAATATGAGCAGTGAGACACCCCATAGCTCCTTTACCAATTTCCTTCTAAAACTTATCAGGGTCTAACAATGTTGGAGAAGCAGTATTGCCGCTGTCAGAAAGAATAATGGTTTCTTCATTCCAGTAGATAGAACAAACCCCACTTGTGTGAAACATGGAGGAGTATAATGAAGCCATTTTTCTGATTCCAATCAGAATTACACCTGTAACAAGTATCAAATATCATTAAACCAAGCCACTTCATGAAGTCTTTCATGTGTTAATTATGTATTACTTGTGCACTAATCTATAAATGCAACTATTCCACCATCCATATTTATGCATGTCAATTTCTTTGGCTCAATTATGTATGCGCACATACGCCTTATTTCTAGCAAATAGATAGTTGCCATGTTACACATGTGTACTTTCAAAACATTGTAATTAAAGGTAATGTACCATAATAGATTAGCTGAGTTCTTCTATGTGTACTAATTCACTAATTCACAGGAGGATGACGACAACATGGACTACTGACATGGACAGCGAGGCAGCAGCAAGAGAGCGGTACACCACGAGGCATCTGATTGCTGTCAAGATCAAGTACCGTTTCTTTGGCAAGATTGGGTGCCCTTTCTGTTCAAAGGTGATCGGTGGCGGCATAGATGGCATGATCCAGCATGCCTTCAGCACTGGCAATGGACATGGTAAGAAGCATAATGCCAGTACTCTGGCAAAACATGCGGCCTACGCGCGCTTCCTCGAGATTGTCAAAGTCAATGAGCCCTACAACATGCATTGAAGAAGGGAGAGAAGTGATGTGCTGCTAGAGTGCTGCTGCTGCCCCAGGACCGCTATGTCCTCTTATGTTATCTATGTTTCTTTGTTGTTCGACTCTAAAACTGATGTCCTATGGTGTGTCTGAACCTATGTTGTGCGGTGGTTGATATGCCGTTTATGTTAAGAGTTTGCTGCTACTCTGGTTTAGTGTTCCAAGTTGTTAATACTATTTTGGTGATGCATGTTAAGCCTTGTACAGTGCTAGATGCTTAGGGTGGTGCTTAAAAAAATAAACAGGGTTTTTCGGAAGCACCGGTGCCTATTTCTACAGGAGAGAGGCCTAGTTATGCGTCTACCCTGTACAAATAAGCACTTGTGCTTAGGAAAAGCCTGGTTTATTTCTATAAGCAACTCCCCTAAGCACCTTGCATTGTACTATGACTATAGTAGTAATAGCTTGGCATGATTCTGTTTAGTGTATAACTCAGCATGTTCCTGCCATATCTATGACCAGTTAGAACTGAACTATGCATTAATTTTTGACAAAATTAAAGCATGCAAATGATTGCCGATTCCACCTATTGCCAAATCAAGCTTTGTACTGATGATGCATTAGATATTGCAATAAGTAGAGGATGCTCATGATTGCCAAAAGTACCTATTTCCATTTTTTGATAAGAACTAAATGTGTATCAAATGATGCTAAAAGTAGAGCATGAGCATGAGCATGTATCAATTGATGATCAATTGATGCTACCTATTTGTGTTTGAATGGGCTCAATAAAGCTGGTGTTGGTTTATGCTCTCTGCGTGACCGTGATGGTAACGAAGACACTTGGTGGCTATGGTCTTGCTGTCAAATTTAAGTTTCAGTTCTTTAAGACTCTTTGTTTTTGCTGCTTCCTCGGGATCGACTAGCTTTCTCGGGCGTCCACGTGCTCTCTTCCTTTTCGGGAGTTGGGTGCACCACTTTTGGGGGAGTTGGGTGCACCGGTATCCTTCTGGGAGTTGGATGTGTCGGGTTCGTTGGAACCATCAGGATTGTTGACTAATTGTACGTCGTCTTCTGAACCATCAGGTAGAACTGCTTGCTGGGCATCGTACACCTCCTTCTGTATAAGAGAGAGTGCTGCGTTAGTTCTAATCATGAGACTTATGAAATAAATGATATATTCTTGATGTAGCGCTAACCGTTATGGGGAACTTATATGATTCGAGACGAAGCGCATTGCAATTTGAATGCAGTAAGGTTGTACATATTTTCCACCTGCAAATATCTATCCTTGCCTATATTTGATAACCGACACTTACGTCAGCATAGCTTTCAAGCTAAACAAAGTACAAATTTAAATTAGGCATTCAATTACCTGGTTCAAAATATCGGTCATTTCATCCCCGTTCCATGACATGTACTGCAGTGCCAAACCGCACAGGAAGTCCTGCGATGTTTAGTTAAAGATCAGTAATCTTATTCGTGTAGGCAAATAATAATTTATGAGGCCATGCGTACCCATCGGTCTGTTGTGGTATGTTCCCATAGCGTTTTTTGGTCCATTCGGCAAAATTGATGTTCTTAGCTGGTGATATCAACCCATTCTTGACAGCTTCATCGATGCAGCACTGAATCGAGTCCACCTAGGGTACGACGAGTTATACATAGGGTTACGGTACTTTGGGAGCTCATGTGCCATGCGGATAAAAAGAGGCAGCAAGAGAACACTTTCAAGAGAATCTTCCTTGGTCTTGTCGCAATGATAATTCATGGAGTTCAGACTCTAAATTTCTTTTTTGTCAAAATTAAACATCATTAGCATCCAATGGTTTTGGTGTACATTCAGTGGGACATGCACCTGCAGTAAAATTTGGGTTGGCTTGAGAACTGAAATTTGTCATGTACAGTGTGTACATAAACTATGAAAGTAAGGAAAACGTGTACCTTTCGGCGCCCTACAAATTATTCTGCTACACGAGCTAACCATGAGGCTGCACGTCCAACAGGAACCACCCCCTTCATTTGTAACAGCTTTTCGGTTTCTTGAGGGGATATGATTGAGGTAGTATCATTCTCAATTTGGCTAATGCGAGCATATGCCATAATAACCTGCCAAATTTTCAATCATACAATAATAAGAAAGTTGTTGCAGTAATGATGTAGAATAGAGTATAATGGGCTTACATCACCATAAATGTATTTGTCGTCCAAATTTCGCTTCAGATTTTCTGCTGTGAGGGTAATGTCTCCGATTCTAGCTATTTCAACAGGGTCGTATGTTCCGCGGATGTAAACGGCTGTCTCTATGTCCTCATCCGTGAACTTGTAATCATTACCAAAGATAGGCTTCATCGGAGTTAATTGTGGTTCCTCACTGTTTTCCATCACATGTCTTGCACTTGGTGTAGTCGAAGTCCCTGCCGTGAATTGGCTAGCCCTAGGAGTTCTTGTCAGGGATGAATTGCACACATTGACTTGATCCTACAATGAACAAAGGTAGTTCATCATTAGTTTGTTACTTTTAGATATTAACGTGTTGGGCCGTATTGATCACATGCGCGCCTCCTTTCTGTGACACTGTTTGTCGGTTGCTTGTAAATTCGTATTTTAATTCCTGTAACAATGCAAACAATAATGAACATGAAGGAACATATTCATACAAAATACAAAATGCACAGTACGACATACATGGAGTTCCCTCGTTAAGTCTTTAATTTCGTCCTCGGCCTTCGACAACCTAGGATTAGTGCCAGTTTTAGTCTTCATGTCGATCAACTCTTCACCTAGCGTCTGGTATTTGACATCAAATCTGTGCTCAATTTCCATTAACTTCCTGCCTACCTTCTTTTCATGATCAACAATGCGTGCATTCATGGCTTCAACTACCATGTCAATATGTGTAAACAAAATACAACCCCATTGATAACAATAGCTAAATGAATGAGGTTCCATGACACCTATTTGTGATATTGCAAAAACAAATAGTCTTTGGAGTACATACTTGCTGGCTACTAAATTGTTGTCCTTGTGATGGTGCTCGATACGAATCATGTTGATGCACATGTTCATCATTTTTTCTTGGAAAATTATTTGAATTCTCAGACGGTCGTTGAGGAGCACAAATTTCCATGACAGCCTTTTTTTATAAAATATAATGAACCATTAGTAACAAATAAAAAATCGGATATAGAAAGTTCAGTTGTAGATAGGTACCAGCCCATTATGAAGACCTCCTTTCTCGTAAGCATCGCTTCTTAAAGTAGCCATCATTTCGTCCCATCGTGCGATCAATGGAGGGGGTCTAGAAGCATAAATCAATCGGCCACTACGCACGTGCTCCAAGTACCAATACTACACAATAAATTAGTTCATCACCATACAGATATGCAACAGAACAATAATTAAAGGACATTAAGTAGTGATCTAGCACTAACCTGGAGCAGAATTAGATTTCCTTGTAGATTTACGTGATCTTGATTTCTAAACTTGTGAACGGACTTGAAGAAGTGATTAAGTGTGAAACACCCCCAGTTAAATTTCTGAAGGTTTTCAAGATCTGTAACAAGGTTGAGAAATTTTGAGTCCACATAATGTTGTGTTGTTGGTGCTAGAACAGTACCAATTGCGTACAGAATGAACCGTCTCAGGAAATCGCCATATGGGGCTTTGGAAGCTCGGATCGCCGTTTCAAGGTCAGAAATCAAAATTTGCCCATTGTTTGCATAGGCGGTAAACAATTCTGTGTCGATTTGCATTTCCAGATATGGCTCTATATCCTCCCCTTCTATCGGAATGCCAAATATACACTGCACGTCCTCTTTTGTTATAGGAATTGGCGTTTTACCAATGGTAATGGATTGCGTGTCCATATCTATGCTCTTGGCTAGTCTAACCAACATTATGCGCCGTAGAGTCACTTCATGCATCTGGGTTAGACCGCCAAGACTGGTTTCTGATATGATGTACTTTTTGTGGTCTGGTGACAACAGTTTCATGGTTTTTCCGAACCTTGTCTGTGAGCATACTAACTTCATATGACCATGATTTTCGGCGAGTTCATGTTACATGCCATTAAATTATACTGAGTACACATGAATTATGTGTACGAAATGATTGTACACAAACAGTCAATTACTTACCGCATCGGTAATTTCGGAGATGGGCTTTTCTCCATTATGAAGGTTTGTATCTGAAACTGATATTGCTGGCTCGTATGCAATGATAAAATCCGGCTCAATTAATCTGAACAAAATTGGAAAATGTATAACAAAATTAGCAGCGAATTAATTTTAACAAAATTAACTGGGTCAATTAACATATGATCCACTTTGGGTTTAAGCACAGAACCTATTTGGGTGCAAAACCTATAAGGGTTCAACTACTAAAGGAGCGGCCGACAACGATTATAAAGAGTTATGATCAGGTAATACCTTATCTCGGAGACGGTGCCGCCGAGTAGATGGCGGCGGTTAGTGCGTCGCAAACTATAAGTGCCGGTATAGCGCGCTCGATGGCGCAAAGGAAAAACGGCGCATTCACGCGAGGAGGAGGCGGCGAGAAGAACACTGACGTCCGACCCCTCAGATCACGTTGGCGGTGGGCGGCGAGTGGTGGCCGCCGACTCCTGTATTCCGTGGGCGACCGGCGTCTCCGATCTGATCTTGCAGCGGTCGTGGGAGGTGCGGACGGCCCGGGTGGTTAGAATGCGGAGCTGTAATCGCAGGATTTAGGGAGGGGTGGGCCACGTGAGTTATGTGAGATTTGGATAAATGATATAAAAAAATAAGAAAATCTTGTCAACTCGTTAGGGGTTTAGGGTTATTAGGGTTTAGGGGTTTAGGGGTTTAGGGTTTAGGGTTTAGTTGGGGGGTTAGGGTCATCAGGGTTCAGGGTTTAGGGTTTAGTGGGGGGTTATGGTTATCAGGGTTTAGGGTTGAGTGTTGACATTCAAGCCCGGAAATGCGCGGGTCAGAGATCGTACTTGCGTGTACATGTACTAATGATCCCAAACTTTCTTAATGGTATCCCATGACTGCATAGAGAATGCATGCATAATGGTTTCTATGTGGGGCAAAATTTTGAATGTTTTTACGGTTTAGTGGGGGGGGTTAGGGTTATCAGGGTTTAGGGTTTAAGGGTTTTAGGGTTGAGGGAACTATGTTTGTCTTATAGTGGACGTAGCACACACACCAGACATTGGTGGAGCGTTGGTCTACAATGGCTTCCCTCCGGTAGCATCGATCCGGTCCGTTGACTGGCTCGGCCGACAAACTTAGTGCCACATAGAGCATGCATCCATCCACTGGACCGGATCGATGTTGGGTTGGTTTCATACAGGTGAGAAACCCAGCTAGTGCTTTTGGGGTGTTGGCATGCTAGGCCGGAAATGCGCGTGTCAGAGATCGTACTTGCGTGTATAATCCCAAACTTTCTTCATGGCATCCCATGACCCCATAGAGAATGCATGCATAATGGTTTCCATGTGGGGCAAAATTTTGAATGTTTTTACGGTTTAGTGGGGGGGGGGGGGTTAGGGTTATCAATGTTTAGGGTTTTAGGGTTGACGGAACTATGTTTGTCTTACACCTATCACACACACCGGACATAGGTCGACCGTTGGTCTACAATGGAATCCCTCCGGTAGCATCGATCTGGTCCGTCGACTGGCTCGGCCAACATACTTCGTGCCACATAGAGCATGCATCCATCCACTGAACCAGATCGATGTTGGGTTGGTTTACATGTACATGTACAGGGACCGGAAATGTGCATGTCAGAGATCGTACTTGCGTGTACATGTACTAATGATCCCAAACTTTCTTCATGGCATCCCTTGACCCCATAGAGAATTCATGCATAATGGTTTCCATGTGGGGCAAAATTTTGAATGTTTTTACGGTTTCGTGTGTGTGTGGGGGGGTGGGGGGTTAGGGTTATCAGGGTTTAGGGTTCAGGGTTTTTTGGTTTTTTGGGTTTAGGGTTTAGGGTTGGTTTACAATGGATTCCATCTGGTACCATCGATCCGGTCCATCCACTGACTCGGCCAACAACCTTCGTGCCACATTGTTCACATTGTCCAATTAACACTTTGTATAGAATTTTTGGGTAAAAAATGAATGAAATAATGCAACTAATCTGAACGTAACGTTTGGCATGTATCAAACCAAGTAGCCACTATTCCTAAAAAAACCCAGTTAGCCACTAATTGCGCCAAACATATCTCGTAATTACCAACGAAAATGGGTTGACAATTATTTCTGGAAATTCTTGGAAGGAATTTATTGCTCTTCCCTTTTTAGAGAACAATAAGTTACAAATTTGCTAACATAACAAATTTTTTGTTCAAACAGAAACTACCTCGGCAGAATATGGTGCCATAACCATTGTTTGTCATCCAAACTCTTGGTGATAGGAGAAAAGGTGATGATGATGCTGTACCTGGGAAATCAAGGGATTTATCTGTTTGTTTCCCACGTTCCAGATGTGCCTCTCGAGTTGTTACATCACAACATAGTAAAATAATTTGCGTTCTTTATAAATCCTTGATGTAATGTGCTACTTTACAAATCATCATTATCGTACTATTTGTGTTAGATCAACTATATTGATGTTCATGGTACTATGTTATGTTCGGGCTACTATGTTATGTTCGAGCTATTTTCTCTTTGCTAAATTTTATTTTGGAAACAAGAAATCAGTTTTCAATTATATTTGTCCTTTCCAATAGATTTCAAATGAGCTTTTCCTTGGTCTGGTCATACAAGTCATTAAGCACACATGACATTGCTTATACAGAAGCTGACTGAAATAATTTGTTAACAACTTCTAACGACTGATGATCAACAAGTATACAAATCCCACAACAACTATTGAAAAATAAAATCCCGCGGCCATCAGATTTGTGTGCTTCTTCAGGTCAATCAACTGCCTTAAGTTCTTGTTGATCTTCTTCAATTCCACCTTGAGTTCCGCATCCGCCACCATCGGAGGAACATTGGCATAGCCCTTATTATCCACCGCCGATGGCAGATCTAGCTCTAGGGTTGCCCCGTGCCTCAAATCAATTAAGCCATCCGTTTGAAGCCTCTCAACGTATTCATCCAGCCACTCAAAATGCTTGCATGTTTTCAGCTTCGAAAAGGGAAGGAAACCCTAAATCCCAATTCGAGGAAATAAAAATAAATGGGGGTTAGAATTCATAGCAAAAGACACAACAGAACATAGATTTAACCTTCCCCGCTTCTGTTTTGCTCTCGCATTTCACAAATTCCTGCCCATGGTTTCCATTCTTCTCCGATATGGTTGTCAAACGCTTCAGTGGCGCGATGCGTGGGCAGTCGGGGAATCTGGTCATCGGCAGTGAACCATACCGCGGCCATGATGACAGAGAGGCCGAACTGGACATGGACATCTCTCGTCTCTCACCGTCCGCCGGCGATGGCAGGTGTTGGGGATATGACTATTTGTGTAAGCCGCCCAGGAGGGTCCGGGTTACACAAAGAAGACTCATCAGAGGAATCCCAAGACCAAGCATGAAGATGGCGAGTCAATAAAGGGCTTAAGGCCCACAGGCGACTTAAGGCCCGTTATAGTAAACCGCCAGGATGACATGACTTGTATCATAAGGTAGATTTAACTAGTCACCGAGCCGGACACTGTTTATGAGCCGGCGGGACTCGTAAGCCACGTGGGCGTCAACCCGTGTATATAAGGGATGACCTGCTTTGGCGGCTTAGAACAAGAAACAACCCATCGAGAGCGGGCATATCGTATCTCGCTCCACGGTCATCGAAACATCAAGCAATACCAACCCAACTAGGCGTAGGCTTTCCTTGATGCAAGGGACCGAACTAGTATAAACCTCTCGTGTCCTTTGTCGATTAACCCTTTAAGCTTCCTAGTTGTGATGGCTCCACGACTAAGTCCTTGCGAGGACATCTGCCGTGACAAATCCACGACGGTTAGGCGCCCACCGTGGGGCCAGCGACGCAGTGGTTGAGTTCTTGAAGGGCAGCTTCGAAGGGCTCAAGGGATACGCAGTGGGTCGGATGACCAAGAGTCGTGGCGGCAAGATCTACATCGACAACGAAGGTTGGGGCCCCGACGCCGACTCAATCAAGTACGGGTACCTAGTCCCCTTTGGCGGAATTCACATCTTCATCGGCCGGATTGGAGAGCCGGGCCCTGAGCCGGACAACTGCACCGTCCTCGTCGAGACGGCTCAGCGTGCGAGACCCGCCCGAGCTCAACCAGTCCGGAAGCGTGCCTTCGTGGGCTGTATCCACGGAGAAGAACTTTTTGAAGGAGCTAAAGATGACGGTGAGACGGTCGTCCCGTCGGATGATGATTCGTCCGCCGGTTCAATAGATTCTTTATATCAAATCCAAGAGGGCATGCTTGGGGGTTGTTCTGACGACTCTAGTACTCTGGATTTCTATGAACCGCCAAGCTGGGCAGGAGTCTTTATGGCTGGTACTCAACCCAGTCAGAACTCGACGGCTGCAACAACAATAATGTCCGGGTCAGGAGCGGCCGGGGCAGGAGGCCCTGTGCGCCCGCTGGCTCAGGTGCTGATGGATCTTATGGACAAGTTGACGGCCCTGATAACCACCACGGTTATTCCTGCAAATCAAGATGAGCATAACGCGGAGGTGGAAAAGGTGCGTGAGGAGATAGCCCTGGCTAAGGAGGCCTTGGCGGCTGAGGATACCAGGTTAGCTACGGAGCGGGCGGCTTTGGACGCACGGGCGCAACCGCTCCAGTCAGAGGCCTTCCAGCTTAATATGAGTCTGAACGCGTCCAATGAGGTCATGAGGAGGAGACATCAGAAAACCCAGTCCCTTCTACCTTCGGTTTATGATCCTCGAAACCTTTTCACGACACCCGGCGCTGGTCCTAGCAACCCACCTGAAGCCAATCAGTTTATGACACCCGGAGCTGGAGGACCGGCTCAGCCACGAGAGATGGCACCTCCCCATGGGAGCATGGCCCCGCCCCGATACATACCAACACCACCGGGCCACTTCTCCAACCCCATGGAGAACTTGATAGCGGCATCGGCGCGTCTGGCAGCTCTTCTAGTGGATGGTGATGACCCGACGGCGGTGGAAACCCGGAGGGTCAGAGAGCTCATTCAGACGGCCTTAGCATAGCAAGAGACCTATTCTTACAGCAGAGACAGGATTCATTCGACTCCTCAGCCTTGGCTAGCACCTCGTCAAAACCGGAGCCCGATTTACAGCAGGCGCATGGAGTCAGAAGCTTTATCAAGCAACGCACAGCGTCGTAACCAACCCGGTGGCTATAACCCGGTACAAGACCGATTGCGTCAGGAAGACGAACGGGCGGCTTAGTTAGCGGCTAAGCAGACGGCGTATGAAGGTCTCCCAGAGTATCCGACGACTTCTGTTGGAGCAGGAGTGGCTACTAGAACCGGTGGTGTCCCTTGTGTGGTGCCGGCTCTGCGGGATGTACGTCTGCCCAAGGATTTCAAGGGACCTCGAAAGGTTCCTAATTACACGGCCAACTTACAGCCAGGGGCATGGATTGAAAGTTACGAGATGGCCATGGAGTTATTGGAGGTCAGCGACGCGGCAATGGCTAAGTATTTCACCATGATGTTAGATGGAACGGCCCGGTCTTGGGTAAAAAGCCTGCCTCCCAATTCCATCAGTTCATGGGAAGAGCTAAAGGCCCGGTTTATCCAGAACTTCAAGGACACTTGCAAGCAGTCTATGTCAATTGTGGACCTGACCAATTGTAAGCAGGAGGAGGGTGAGTCCACAACTCATTGGGTGCGTCGGGTCAAGTAAATAATACACTCATCTGATAAGATGGATGCCGGCTCTGCAGTACTTATGCTCCATCAGAATTGTCGCTTTGAGCCGCTGAAGCAGAAGTTGGGGCGTCTTAAGCGTGATCGCAATGATATGGGTACGCTGATGGCAGCCTTGGTCAAGTATGCCGATTCTGATACTACCGATGATCCCGCGTCTGGGGAGGAAAAGACAGGGAAAGGAAAGAAGAACGGCAATGGAAAGGGTCAACAACATAACCCGGCAGGTCAAGGGGGGAACAAGCATAAGGCGGATGGTAACCCGGAGTTTGTGGCCAATGCCAATACACAAGGTAACAACCAGAAACGTAAGGGAAGACCGCCCCCTCGATCTGGCGGCTCAGGCCCATCTCTTGAGCAGCTTCTCAATGAGCCTTGCCCGAGACACGGAACTCGGGAACGTCCCGCCACCCACTTATGGAAAGACTGTGCAATCATGAAGGCTTTCAAGAATTCCAACATGTTTGATGGCAATCATGGATCAGGCGGCGGCTCAGGGGCCGGCGGTTCTCATGGCCCGGGTGGCGGTTCAAGTTCCGGCTTTCAGGGAGGTCAAGGCGGCTATAATCAGCAGCAACCCGGTCAAGGGGGACAGCAGCAGCAGCAGTCAGGTTATCAGAGCCATCCAAAGCAGCTGAATGGTGGGCAATACCATGTGTTCACCACTAACTTGTGCAAACGTGACCAGAAGGTTCATAAGAATGGTGTGAATTCTGTTGAGCCGGCGGTTCCCTGTTATTTGAGGTGGTCAGAGTAGCCCATCATATGGAGCAGGGAAGATCACCCCCTCCGGGTTGATAACCCGGGTCAGTTTGCTTTGGTGGTGGCACCTCAGGTTAGTGGATACAAATTCACTAAGGTACTCATGGACGGAGGAAGCGGCATCAATATTCTCTATTATGAGACCTTTCACCGCATGGGGTTGACTGATAAGGACTTGAGGACGTCCAACACTGTCTTTCATGGAGTGGTACCTGGTAAATCGGCATATCCAGTTGGTAAGATTGAGCTGGAAGTAGCCTTTGGAGATGAATATGATTACCGGGCTGAGAAACTGACGTTTGAGGTGGTCAAGATCAAGAGCCCATATCATGCTCTGTTTGGACGGCCGGCTTACGCCAAGTTCATGGCACGACCGTGTTATGTGTATCTGCAACTTAAGATGCCGGGTTACAAGGGCACCATCACTGTGCATGGGAGTCGAAAGGTAGCACTGGAATGTGAAGAAGGCGATGCGGCTTATGCTGAGTCTGTGTGCGCAGAAGAGGAGCTGAAGTTTTATCAAAATAATGTTGACCCGGCGGATATGACCTCTTTAAAGAAGCCAACTACAGAGCAAGACTCGGCGTTGAAGTTTAAATCGGCCGCCGAGACAAAGTTGGTTGACTTCACTCCAGGTGACTCTTCCAAGCAGTTCAGCATCAGTACCAATTTGGATCCCAAATAGGAAACCGCGCTCATCGAGTTCATCCGTGAGAACCGGGACATCTTTGCATGGAAACCTTCTGACATGCCGGGTGTCCTGAGAGAACTCGCTGAGCACACTCTTAATATTGATCCAAAGTATAAACCGGTCTGGCAATTTCTGCGGTGGCTTAATGAGGAAAGACGAAAGGCTATCAGGGAAGAGGTCGCCCGGCTCTTAGCGGCCGGGTTTATCGTGGAAGTTTTTCACCCGGAGTGGTTGGCTAACCCGGTGCTTGTGCTCAAGAAGAATGGCACCTAGCGGATGTGTGTGGATTACACGGACTTAAATAAGGCTTGTCCGGCTGATCCCTTTGCTTTACCCCGTATTGATCAAATCATTGATGCTATGGTGGGTTGCGAGCGTTTGAGCTTTTTGGATGCTTACTCTGGTTATCATCAGATCAAAATGGCAGTTAAGGACCAGGAGAAGACGGCTTTCATTACTCCGTTTGGAGCCTTCGCTATGTATCTATGCCATTTGGGCTCAAGAGTGCCCAGCGACTTATCACGGTGTGTACTGAGATTGTCTCCACAATCAGATTGGGCGCAATGTTCATGCTTATGTGGATGATATTGTGGTGAAATCCAGAGAGAAGGAAACTTTGATATCTGATTTAAAGGAAACCTTTGACAATCTCCGGGTCTATAAGATGATGCTTAACCCGGACAAGTGTGTATTTGGTGTACCTGCAGGTAAACTTTTGGGATTCCTGGTCTCGAACAGGGGCATTGAAGCTAACCCGGAGAAGATCAAGGCAATTAAATCTCTGGCTAAACTGGCGTGCATCAATGACGTTCAGCGACTGGCGGGTCGCGTCGCCGCTTTAAGCCGATTCATAAGCCGGTTGGATGAGAAAGCTCTACCATTGTATCAGATGATGAAGAAAGCAGACACTTTTGTCTGGAGTGAGGCTGCTGATGCTGCCTTTGAAGATTTAAAGAGACAATTGTCTGAGCCGCCGGTTCTTGCGGCTCCCATTGATAAAGAGCCGTTGTTGTTATATGTCGCTGCTAACTCACGAGCTGTTAGTGTTGCCATCGTGGTGGAGCGCAAGGAGGCTGGCAAGGAGCATCCGGTTCAACGGCCGGTTTATTATATCAGCGAGGTGCTCATAGAATCCAAGCAAAGGTATCCACATTGGCAGAAGCTTGTTTGTGGAGTGTTTATGGCAAGCCGGAAGCTAAAGCAGTACTTCCAAGGTCATCCTATAACTGTGGTAAGTTCTGCCCCCTTGGGAGACATCATCCAGAACAGGGAAGCCACAGGACGAGTTGCCAAGTGGGCCATTGAGCTCGGGCCTCATGGTTTGAAGTACTTGCCACGTACAGCTATTAAGTCTCAAGCCTTGGTGGACTTTATCAATGATTGGACAGAATTACAGGCACCTGAGGAGAAGCCAGATAACACATATTGGACTATTCACTTTGATGGGTCTAGGCAGTTGGAAGGCTCGGGGGCTGGAGTCGTTTTAACTTCTCCCCGTGGTGACAAATTCTGCTATGTGCTCCGGCTTATGTTTCCCTGTACTAACAATGCAGCTGAGTATGAGGCCTTACTCCATGGTCTCCGGATGGATAAGGAGATGAACTTAAGCCGGGTACGATGCTTGGGCGACTCAAATCTTGTGGCTCAACAAGTGTCAGGCAAGTGGGATTCCAAGGACCCCCTTATGGCGGCTTATCGTTGTGAGCTAGATGCTGTGGCTGGTCACTTCACGGGTTATCAAGTGGAGCACATCGACCGAAGGAAGAATGAGGCGGCTGATGCTTTAAGCCGGTTGGGATCCCAACGGAAACCGGTGCCGCCCAATACCTTTCTTGATGTGTTACATAACCCTTCTTTTAGGGTACCTACCGAGGAGGAGTTAGCAGTGCCAGACCCGGAGTCACAGCTGGTGGCGGCTCTTCATGTTATCCCGGATTGGACAGTGCCCTACTTGGCTTATATGACCCGGGGTGAGTTGCCAGAGGATGAGACCTTGGCAAGAAAAATTATCAGGCGGTCCAAATCCATGACGATTGTTAACGGCGAGTTGCATCACCTCAGTGTCACGGGGGCGTTTCAACGTTGTGTGTCACCCACAGAAGGCCAAGAAATACTTCGTGAGATCCATGAAGGAGATTGTGGCCATCATGCCGGGTCAAAATCTCTTGTAGCCAAGGCTTTTCGTCATGGTTTCTATTGGCTGACGGCTCATGCCGATGCGGAGGATCTGGTTAGTAAATGTGATGGTTGTCAAAAGTTCTCACAACGAGCTCATGTGTCGGCTCAAGAATTGAGGATGATCCCAATCACTTGGCCGTTTGCGGTCTGGGGGCTTGACATGGTTGGACCTTTCAAAAGGTCTAAAGATAAAAAGACACATCTACTGGTGGCAGTGGACAAGTTTACCAAGTGGGTTGAGGCAGAGCCGGTCAGTAAGTGTGATGCAGCAACGGCGGTTCAGTTCATGAAAAAGGTGATCTTTCGTTTTGGTTTTCCACATAGCATAACTGATAATGGCACTAATCTCTCTAAGGGTGCCATGGAAGAGTTCTGTCAAAGAGAACATATCCGGCTTGACGTTTCGGCCGTTGCTCATCCTCAATCCAATGGTCAAGCAGAGAGAGCTAATCAAGAGATCCTGAAAGGTATCAAACCCCGGCTCTTAGTCCCCTTACAGCGGACTCCGGGTTGTTGGGTGGAGGAGTTACCCTCCGTGTTATGGAGCATCAACACTACGCCTAACAAATCTACGGGGTACACACCTTTCTTCATGGTTTATGGAGCAGAGGCGGTCCTGCCAAGTGACATCCGGCACGACTCACCCCGTGTGGCGGCTTACGTTGAGGCGGATAACGAAAAAGCTTGTCAGGATGCACTTGACTTGTTGGACGAGGAGCGAGACTTGGCAATAGCCCGTTCGGCGATTTACCAGCAAGACCTGCCCCGCTATCACAGTTGCCGAGTTAGGAGCAGAACCTTTCAGGAAGGTGACTTGGTGCTCCGGCTCATCCAGGATCAATCTGATATGCACAAGCTGTCCCCTCCTTGGGAAGGACCCTTTGTGGTCAGCAAGAATCTCAACAACGGGTCCTATTACCTCATTGATGTTCGAGAGCATAAAGACTCACGTAAATCGGAGGAAGAGACCCGCCGGCCGTGGAACATAGCGCATCTCCGGCCCTATTATACTTAAGCCACCGGCTTTCAGAGTATATTTGTTGGGGAACGTAGTAATTTCAAAAAAATTCCTACGCACATGCAAGATCATGGTGATGGCATAGCAACGACAGGGGAGAGTATTGTCCACGTACCCTCGTAGACCGTAAGCGGAAGCGTTATGACAACGCGGTTGATGTAGTCGTACGTCTTCACGATCCGACCGATCCAAGTACGAGCGTCACGGCACCTCCGAGTTCAGCACACGTTCAGCTCGATGGCGATCCCGGACTCGACCCAGCAAAGCGTCGGGGATGAGTTCCACAAGACGACGGCATGGTGGCGATGATGATGCTCTACGCGCGCAGGCTTCGCCTAAACTCCACGACGATATGACCGAGGTGGAATATGGTGGAGGGGGCACCGCACACGGCTAAGGAACGATCCGTAGATCAACTTGTGTGTCCTGGGGTGCTCCCCTGCCCCCGTATATAAAGGAGGGAGGGGGAGGTGCGGCCGGCCCCCAAGGGGTGCGCCTGGAGGAGTCCTACTCCCACCGGGAGTAGGACTCCCCCCTCTTGCCTTGTTGGAGAAGGAAAGGGGGAGGGGAAAGAGGAAGGCCCCCCCCCCTCTCCTTGTCCTATTCGGACTAGGGGGGGAGGGGGCGCACGGCCTGCCCTGGCCGGCCCTCCTCTTCTCCCTCATGGCCCACTAAGGCCCATTATCCCCCGGGAGGGTTCCGGTAACCCCCCGGTGTTCCGGTAAAATCCGATTTCACGGAACCATTCCGATATCAAATATAGGCTTCCAATATATCAATCTTTATGTCTCGACCATTTGAGACTCCTCGTCATGTCCGTGATCACATCCGGGACTCGAACAAACTTGGTACATCAAAACTTGTATACTCATAATAAAACCGTCATCGTAACGTTAATGTGCGGACCCTACGGGTTCGAGAACTATGTAGACATGACCTAGAACTATTCTCGGTCAATAACCAATAGCGGAACCTGGATGCCCATATTGGTTCCTACATATTCTACGAAGATCTTTATCGGTCAAACCGCATAACAACATACGTTGTTCCCTTTGTCATCGGTATGTTACTTGCCCGAGATTCGATCGTCGGTATCCAATACCTAGTTCAATCTCGTTACCGGCAAGTCTATTTACTCGTTCCGTAATACATCATCTCGCAACTAACTTATTAGTTGCAATGCTTGCAAGGCTTATGTGATGTGTATTACCGAGAAGGCCCAGAGATACCTCTCCGACAATCGGAGTGACAAAACCTAATCTCGAAATATGCCAACCCAACATGTACCTTTGGAGACACCTGTAGTACTCCTTTATAATCACCCAGTTACATTGTGACGTTTGGTAGCACCAAAGTGTTCCTCCGTGGCAGGAGTTGCATAATCTCATAGTTACAGGAACATGTATAAGTCATGAAGAAAGCAATAGCAATATACTAAACGATCAAGTGCTAGGCTAACGGAATGGGTCATGTCAATCACATCATTCTCCTAATGATGTGATCCCGTTAATCAAATAACAACACATGTCTATGGTTAGGAAACATAACCATCTTTGATTAATGAGCTAGTCAAGTAGAGGCATACTAGTGACTATATGTTTGTCTATGTATTCACACATGTATCATGTTTCCGGTTAATACAATTCTAGCATGAATAATAAACATTTATCCTGAAATAAGGAAATAAATAATAACTTTATTATTGCCTCTAGGGCATATTTCCTTCAGTCTCCCACTTGCACTAGAGTCAATAATCTAGTTCACATCATCATGTGATTCAACACTAATATTCACATCTGTATGTGATTAACACCCATAGTTCACATCCTCATGTGACCAACACCCAAAGGGTTTACTAGAGTCAATAATCTAGTTCACATCGCTATGTGATTAACACCCAAAGAGTACTAGGGTATGATCATGTTTTGCTCGTGAGAGAATCTTAGTCAACGTGTCTGTCACATTCAGAGCCGTATGTATTTTGCAAATATTCTATGTCTACAATGCTCTGCACGGAGCTACTCTAGCTAATTGCTCCCACTTTCAATATGTATCCAGATTGAGACTTAGAGTCATCTGGATCAGTGTAAAAAGCTTGCATCGATGTAACTCTTTACGACGGGCTCTTTTATCACCTCCATAATCGAGAAATATTTCCTTAGTCCTCACTAAGGATGTTCTTGACCAATGTCCAAATGATCTACTCCTAGATCACTATTGTACTCCTTGCCAAATTCAGAGCAAGGTATACAATAGGTGCGGTACATAGCATAGCATACTTTATAGAACCTATGGTGAGGCATGGGGAATGACTTTCATTCTCTTTTCTATTTTCTGCCGTGGTCGGGATTTGAGTCTTACTCAATTTCACACCTTTGCAACACAGGCAAGAACTTTTCTTTGACTGTTCTATTTTGAACTACTTCAAAAACTTGACAAGGTATTTACTTATTGAAAAAAAAATTATCAAGCATCTTGATCTATCTCAATAGATCTTGATGCTCAATATGTAAGTAGCTTTACTGAGATCTTTCTTTTAAAGAACTCCTTTCAAATACTCATTTATGCTTTGCAGAATAATTCTACATTATTTCCGATCAACAATATGTCATTCACATATACTTATCAGAAATGTTGTAGTGCTCCCACTCACTTTCTTGTAAATACAGGCTTCTCCAAAAGTCTGTATAAAACCATATGCTTTGATCAAATCATCAAGCATATATTCCAACTCGAGATGCTTGCACCAGTCCATAGATGGATCACTGGAGCTTGCACATTTTGTTAGCTCCTTTAGGATTGACAAAACCTTCTGGTTGCATCATATACAACTCTTCTTTAATAAATCCATGAAAGAATGTAGTTTTGACATCCATTTGCCAGATTTCATAAAATGTGGCAATTGCTAACATGATTCGGACAGACTTAAGCATCGCTACAGTTGAGAAAATCTCATTGTAGTCAACACCTTGAACTTGTCGAAAACCTTTTTGTGACAAGTCGAGCTTTGTAGATAGTAACACTACTATCAGTGTCCGTCTTCCTCTTGAAGATCCATTTATTTAACAAGGCTTTCTGATCATCGAGCAAGTCAATCAAAGTCCATACTTTGTTCTCGTACATGGATCCTATCTCAGATTTCATGGCCTCAAGCCATTTCGCGGAATCTGGGCTCATCATCGCTTCCTCATAGTTCGTAGGTTCATCATGGTCTAGTAACATGACTTCCGAACATGATTACCGTACCACTCAGTGCGGATCTTACTCTGGAAGACCCACGAGGTTTGGTAGCAACTTGATCTGAAGTTTCATGATCATCATCATTAACTTCCTCACTAATTGGTGTAGGAATCACGGAACTGATTTACGTGATGAACTACTTTCCAATAAGGGAGAAGGTACAATTACCTCATCAAGTTCTACTTTCCTCCCACTCACTTCTTTCGAGAGAAACTTCTTCTCTAGAAAGGATCCATCTTAGTAACGAATAACTTGCCTTCGGATCTGTGATAGAAGGTGTATCCAATAGTTACCTTTGGTTATTCTATGAAGACGCACTTTTCCGATTTGGGTTCGAGCTTATCAGGTTGAAACCTTTTCATATAAGCATCGCAACTCCAAGCTTTAAGAAACAACAGCTTAGGTTTACTGCTAAACCATAGTTCATACGGTGTCATCTCAACGGATTTAGATGGTGCCCTATTAAACGTGAATGCAGCTGTCTCTAATGCATAACCCCAAAACGATAGTGGTAAATCGGTAAGATACATCATAGATCGCACCATATCTAGTAAAGTACGATTACGATGTTCGGACACACCATTACGCTGTGGTGTTCCAGGTGGCGTTAGTTGCGAAACTATTCCGCAATTTTTCAAATGTAGACCAAACTCGTAACTCAAATATTCGTCTCCGTGATCAGATCGCAGAAACTTTATTTTCTTGTTACGATGATTTTTCCACTTCACTCTGAAATTCTTTGAACCTTTCAATTATTTCAGACTTATGTTTCATCAAGTAGATATACCCATATCTGATCAAATCATCTTGTGAAGGTCAGAAAATAACGATACTTGCCACGAGCATCAACACTCATTGGATCGCATACATCGGTATGTATTATTTCCAATAAGTCAGTAGCTTGTTCCATTGTTCCGAGAAGCGGAGTTTTAGTCATCTTGCCCAAAAGGCACGGTTCGCAAGCATCAAATGATTCATAACCAAGTGATTCCAAAATCCATCTTTATGGAGTTTCTTCATGCGCTTTACACCGATATGACCCAAGCGGCAGTGCCACAAATTATTTGCACTATCATTATTAACTTTGCATCTTTTGGCATCAATACTATGAATATGTGTATCACTACGATCGAGATCCAACAAACTATTTTCATTGGGTGTATGACCATTTGAAGGTTTTATTCATTTAAGCAGAACAACAATTATTCTCGACTTTAAATGAATAACAAATTGCAATAAACATGATCAAATCATATTCATGCTCAACATAACGCCAAATAACATTTATTTAGGTTTAACACTAATCCCGAAAGTATAGGGAGTGTGCGATGATGATCATATCAATCTTGGAACTACTTCCAACACTCATCGTCACTTCCCTTCAACTAGTCTCTGTTTATTCGTAACTCCTATTTGAGTTACTAATCTTAGCAACCGAACAAGTATCAAATACTCGGGGCTACTATAAACACTAGTAAGGCACACATCAATAACTCTGTATATCAAATATACCCTTGTTTACTTTGCCATCCTTCTTATCCACCAAATATTCAGGGCATTTCCGCTCAAAGTGACCATTTCCTTTGCGATGTAAGCACTCGGTTTCAGGCTTTGGTCCAGCTTTGGGCTTCTTCGCAGGAGTGACAACTTACTTGTCTTTCTACTTGAAGTTCCCTTTCTTTCCCTTTGCCCTTCTCTTGAAACTAGTGGTCTTGTCAATCATCAACACTTGATGATCTTTCTTGATTTCTACCTTCGTCGATTTCAACATCACGAAGAGCTCGGGAATCATTTTCTCATCCCTTGCATACTTTAGTTCATCACGAAGTTCTAGTAACTTAGTGATGGTGACTAGAGAATTCTGTCAATCACTATCTTATCTGGAAGATTAACTCCCACTTGATTCAAGCGATTAAAGTACCCAGACAATCTGAGCACATGCTCACTAGTTGAGCGATTCTCCTCCATCTTTTAGCTATAGAACTTGTTGGACACTTCATATCTCTCAACTCGGGTATTTGCTTGAAATATTAACTTCAACTCCTGGAACATCTCATATGGTCCATGACGTTCAAAACGTCTTTGAAGTCCCGATTCTAAGCCGTTAAGTATGGTGCACTAAACTATCAAGTAGTCATCATATTGAGCTAGCCAAACATTCATAACGCCTCGCATTTGCTCCTGCAATAGGTCATCACCTAGCGGTGCATTAAGGACATAATTCTTCTGTGCAGCAATGAGGATAAACCTCAGATCACGGATCCTATCCGCATCATTGCTACTAACATTTTTCAATACAATATTCTCCAGGAACATATTAAAATAAACATATGAAAGCAACAGACATAGGGAAGCAACAACGCGAGCTATTGATCTACAACATAATTTGCAAAATACTACCAGGACTAAGTTCATGATAAATTAAAGTTCAATTAATCATATTACTTAAGAACTCCCACTTAGACAGACATCTCTCTAGTCATCTAAGTGATCACGTGATCCAAATCAACTAAACCATAACCGATCATCACGTGAGATGGAGTAGTTTTCAATGGTGAACATCACTATGTTGATCATATCTACTATATGATTCACGCTCGACCTTTCGGTCTCCGTGTTCCGAGGCCATATCAGCATATGCTAGGCTCGTCAAGTTTAACCTGAGTATTCTGCGTGTGCAAAACTGGCTTGCACCCGTTGTAGATGGACGTAGAGCTTATCACACCCGATCATCACGTGGTGTCTGGACACGACGAACTTTGGCAACGGTGCATACTCAGGGAGAACACGTCTTGATAATTTTTAGTGAGAGATCATCTTAAAATGCTACCATCAATCAAAGCAAGATAAGATGCATAAAGGATAAACATCACATGCAATCAATATAAGTGATATGATATGGCCATCATCATCTCGTGCTTGTGATCTCCATCTCCGAAGCACCGTCGTGATCACCATCGTCACCGGCGCGACACCTTGATCTCCATCGTAGCATCATTGTCGTCTCGCCAACTATTGCTTCTATGACTATCGCTACCGCTAAGTGATAAAGTAAAGCAATTACATGGCGTTTGCATTTCATACAATAAAGCGACAACCATATGGCTCCTGCCAGTTGCCGATAACTCGGTTACAAAACATGATCATCTCATACAATAAAATATAGCATCACGTCTTGACCATATCACATCACAACATGCCCTGCAAAAATAAGTTAGACGTCCTCTACTTTGTTGTTGCAAGTTTTACGTGGCTGCTACGGGCTGAGCAAGAACCGTTCTTACCTACGCATCAAAACCACAGCGATAGTTTGTCAAGTTGGTGCTGTTTTAACCTTCGCAAGGACGGGCGTAGCCACACTCGGTTCAACTAAAGTGAGAGAGACAGACACCCGCCAATCACCTTTAAGCAACGAGTGCTCGCAGCGGTGAAACCAGTCTCGCGTAAGCGTACGCGTAATGTCGGTCGGGGCCGCTTCATCTCACAATACCGCCGAACCAAAGTATGACATGCTGGTAAGCAGTATGACTTGTATCGCCCTTAACTCACTTGTGTTCTACTCGTGCATATAACATCAAAGCATAAAACCAGGCTCGGATGCCACTGTTGGGGAACGTAGTAATTTCAAAAAAATTCCTACGCACACGCAAGATCATGGTGATGGCATAGCAACGAGAGGGGAGAGTATTGTCCACGTACCCTCGTAGACCGTAAGCGGAAGCGTTATGACAACACGGTTGATGTAGTCGTACGTCTTCACGATCCGACCGATCCAAGTACCGAACGTACGGCACCTCCGAGTTCAGCACACGTTCAGCTCGGTGGCGATCCCCGGCTCCGATCCAGCAAAGCGTCGGGGATGAGTTCGTCAAGACGACGGCGTGGTGGCGATGATGATGCTCTATCGGCGCAGGCTTCGCCTAAACTCCGCGACGATATGACCGAGGTGGAATATGGTGGAGGGGGCACCGCACACGGCTAAGGAACGATCCTAGATCAAATTGTGTGTCTGGGGTGCCCCTGCCCCGTATATAAAGGAGGGAGGGGGAGCGGCGCCCCCCCAAGGAGTGCGCTGGAGGAGTCCTACTCCCACGGGAGTAGGACTCCCCCCTCTTGCCTTGTTGGAGAAGGAAGGGGGAGGGAAAGAAGAGGAAGGCGCCGCCCCCTCTCCTGTCCTATTCGGACTAGGGGGGAGGGCGCGGCCTACCTGGCCGGCCCTCCTCTTCTCCCTCATGGCCCACTAAGGCCCATTATCCCCGTGGAGGTTCCGTAACCCCGGTGTTCGGTAAAATCTCGATTTCACGGAACAATTCCGATATCAAATATAGGCTTCCAATATATCAATCTTTATGTCTCGCCATTTCGAGACTCCTCGTCATGTCCGTGATCACATCCGGGACTCGAACAAACTTGGTACATCAAAACTTGTATACTCATAATAAAACTGTCATCGTAGCGTTAAGTATGCGGACCCTACGGGTTCGAGAACTATGTAGACATGACCTAGAACTATTCTCGGTCAATAACCAATAGCGGAACCTGGATGCCCATATTGGTTCCTACATATTCTACGAAGATCTTTATCGGTCAAACCGCATAACGACATACGTTGTTCCTTTGTCATCGGTATGTTACTTGCGAGATTCGATCGTCGGTATCCAATACCTAGTTCAATCTTGTTACGGCAAGTCTCTTTACTCGTTCGTAATACATCATCTCGCAACTAACTTATTAGTTGCAATGCTTGCAAGGCTTATGTGATGTGTATTACCGAGAAGGCCAGAGATACCTCTCCGACAATCGGAGTGACAAAACCTAATCTCAAATCGCCAACCCAACATGTACCTTTGGAGACACCTGTAGTACTCCTTTATAATCACCCGATTCGTTGTGACGTTTGGTAGCACCAAAGTGTTCCTCCGTGGCAGGAGTTGCATAATCTCATAGTTACAGGAACATGTATAAGTCATGAAGAAAGCAATAGCAATATACTAAACGATCAAGTGCTAGGCTAACGGAATGGGTCATGTCAATCACATCATTCTCCTAATGATGTGATCCCATTAATCAAATAACAACACATGTCTATGGTTAGGAAACATAACCATCTTTGATTAATGAGCTAGTCAAGTAGAGGCATACTAGTGACTATATGTTTGTCTATGTATTCACACATGTATCATGTTTCCGGTTAATACAATTCTAGCATGAATAATAAACATTTATCATGAAATAAGGAAATAAATAATAACTTTATTATTGCCTCTAGGGCATATTTCCTTCAATATTTGTTTTTCCTTTTTTGCAATGTATATATTATATAAAGCAATAAAGCAGGACCTCTGTCCTTTTTTCCCATAAAGAATGTTTCATGTCTTCTTTATCAGGTGATGGACACTGCCAACAGGGGACGGATCATATCTGAATCTGGCTTTCCCTTTGGTCTGGCTTATGATCATATCTGAATCTAGCCATGGTCACTTGGGGGCTTCCTGTTCAAACATAGGTCGTATTCGAACCAAAGAGAAAATAGCTGTCGATACCCACTTGATCGGCATACTGCCAAACCCACTTGGGGGCTTCTTGATCATATTTGAATCACAACTTAACCCCTTTGGGTCTGACGTGGATCGTATTCGAATCAGCGTCATTAAACAACTCTTATGTTCACTTGGGGGCTTCCTGTTCAAACATAGGTCGTATTCGAACCAAAGAGAACATAGTTGTCGATACCCACTTGATCGGCATCGCCAAAGCCACTGGGGGCTATATGATCGTATCCGAATCTTAGCTTAACCCCTTTGGAACGGTTCTTTGATCGTATTCGAATCAGGAGCCTGTGAACATTGCTTATAAGTATGATTACTTTAACTATCATTGAAACCTTCTTGAGGAGATGGTTCTTGATCCTTCCGGTTTTATATTGATTACCTCAGGTTCTAAAAAAGTGCCAGGTAAAAACTTATATGAGCCGGAGAGGCTATTGAAAGGGTCGCAGGTATGCTATTATATTTTAACTAATCGTGAACCAGTTTATACATGAGGTTTTTTGATCGTGTACTGGTTATCAATATTTTATAACCCTTTGGCGCAGTGAACCGCCCAGGAAACCTTGCTTGTTTTTATGTGCAGGATAAAGCAGAGCAAGTTAAAATATCAAGGAAACACATGATTAACATAAGCCAGAGGAATTTAGCGATGGCGGCTTAACAAAAGCAATTAGTACCATAAAGCATGACAAGCATTAAGGAGTTTTTCTCTATCCTATTACAAGACTCCCCGAGTCTAAACAAGTGAAGCATTGTTTTTTGCAAAAGTTATAACTCGGCTGGCGGCTCATTCCTCCGGTTGGCTTGATGACTCCGGGTTATCCTTCCCCGCCTCTCCTTCGGTTGTTTTGTCCTGGAAGGTGGACGAGGCCCAGTCAATGCAGCTCAAAGCTTCAAATTCAGCCTCATTATCTATTAAGCCGGCCGGGTCCACTTCAGGGGCAAAGGTGAACTTTTTTCAAATCCGGTGAACTTTTTTTAAATCCGGTGAACTTTTTTCAAATTCGGTGAACTTTTTTTGAAATCCAATGAACTTTTGTTTCAAATTTGACGAAGTTTTGTTTCAAATTTGACGAACTTTTTTTCGAAATCGATGAAAACTATTTTCAAAATCACGATATTTTTCCCAATTAATTTAAATAAAATAGCGCTGCAGCCGTATTGTTATGCTTTCGCCTCTAGTACTAAACAAAAACGGTAAGTAGCTCGTTTGGCTAGTGGCACCTGTATGTTAACTGTTGGAAATATGCCCTAGAGGCAATAATAAAAGCATTATTATTATATTTCCTTATTCATGATAATTGTCTTTATTCGTGCTATAATTGTGTTAACCGGAAATCGTAATACATGTGTGAATAATGACAACAACATGTCCCTAGTGAGCCTCTAGTTGACTAGCTCGTTGATCGACGAGATAGTCATGGTTTCGACTATGGACATTGGATGTCATCGATAACGGGATCACATCATTAGGAGAATGATGTGATGGACAAGACCCAATCCTAAAACATAGCATAAGATCGCATAGTTCGTTTGCTAGAGTTTTCCAATGTCAAGTATCCTTTCCTTAGACCATGAGATCGTGTAACTCCCGGATACCGTAGGAGTGCTTTGGGTGTGCCAAAGCGTCACTGGCGTAATCGGGTGACTATAAAGGTATGCTACGGGTATCTCCGAAAATGTCATTGGGTTGACATGGATCGAGGCGGGATTTGTCACTCCGCTTGACGGAGAGGTATCACCGGGCCCTCTCGGTAATGCATCATCACAATGAGCTCAATGTGATCAAAGTGTTTGATCACGGGATCATGCATTACGATGCGAGAAAAGTGACTTGCCGTAACGAGATTGAACAAGGTATTGGTATACCGACGATCGAATCTCGGGCAAGTAAAATACCGATTGACAAAGGGAATCGTATACGGGATTAATTGAATCCTTGACATCGTGGTTCATCCGATGAGATCATCGTGGAGCATGTGGGAGCCAACATGGGTATCCAGATCCGCTGTTGGTTATTGCCCGAGAGCCGTCTCGGTCATGTTCGCATGTCTCCGAACCCGTAGGGTCTACACACTTAAGGTTGATAGCGCTAGGGTTATAGGAATATGTATGTGCAGTAACCGAATGTTGTTCGAGTCCGGATGAGATCACGGGCGTCACGAGGAGTTCGGAATGGTCCGGAGGTAAAGAATTATATATAGGAAGTGCTGTTTGACCATCGGGACAAGTTTGGTGATATCGGTATTGTCTGGGACCACGGAGGGGTCCCGGGTCCACCAAGTGGGGCCACCAGCCCGAGGGGCCACATGGGCCCTAGGTGGTGCGCCTAGGCCCACATGGGCCAAGGGGAACCAGCCCCAAGGGGCCCATGCGCCTAGGGTGAAAAAGGGAGAGTCCATGAAGGGAAGGCACCTCAGAGGTGCCTTGGGGAGGTGGACACCTCCCCTCTTGGCCGCACCCCTCCCTTGGAGGAGGGGGCAGGCTGCGCCCTCCCCCTCCTTGGCACCTATATAAAGGGGGGGAGGGAGGGGGCAGCAGCACCTTGCCCTGGACGCCTCCTCTCCCTCTCCAACACATCCTCCTCCTCCGTAGTGCACGGTGAAGCCCTGCCGAATCTGCAAGTTCCACCATCACCACGTCGTGCTGCTGCTGGAGCCATCTTCCTCAACCTCTCCTTCACCTTGCTGGATCAAGAAGAAGGAGGCGTTACGCTAACCGCACGTGTGTTGAGCGCGGAGGTGCCGTCCGTTCGGCACTAGATCATCGGTGAATTGGATCGCGGCAAGTTCGACTACCTCATCCACGTTCACTCCGAAGCTTCCGTATGCGATCTACAAAGTGGTATGTAGATGCTATCTAATCTGAATACTCGTTGCTAGATGAACTCATAGATGGATCTTGGTGAAACCGTAGGAAAATTTTAATTTTCTGCAGCGTTCCCCAACAAGTGGCATCATGAGCTAGGTCTATCGTAGTTCTTCTTCTTGAGTAGAACACAATTTGTTGTGGGCGTAGATGTTGTCAATTCTTCTTGCCGTTACTAGTCAATCTTGATTCAGCGGTATTGTGGGATGAAGCGGCCGGACCAACCTTACACGTGCGCTTACGTGAGACCGGTTCCACCGACTAACATGCACTAAGTTGCATAAGGTGGTCTGGCGGGTGTCTGCTCTCCTACTTTAGTTGGATCGGATTCGATGAACAGGGTCCTTATGAAGGGTAAATAGAGATTGACAAATCACGTTGTGGTTTGAACGTAGGTAAGAAAAGCGTTCTTGCTAGAACCCTAATTCAGCCACGTAAAACTTGCAACAACAATTAGAGGGCGTCTAACTTGTTTTTGCAGCAAGTGCTTTGTGATATGATATGGCCAAAGTTGTGATGTATGATGAATGATCTATATGTGATGTATGAGTTGTTCATGCTATTGTAATAGGAATCACGACTTGCATGTCGATGAGTATGACAACCGGCAGGAGCCATAGGAGTTGTCTTTATTTTTGTATGACCTGCGTGTCATTGAGAATCGCCATGTAAATTACTTTACTTTATTGCTAAACGCGTTAGCCATAGTAGTAGAAGTAATAGTTGGCGAGCAACTTCATGGAGACACGATGATGAAGATCATGATGATGAGGATCATGGTGTCAAGCGGTGACAAGATGATCATGGAGCCCCAAGATGGAGATCAAAGGAGCTATGTGATATTGGCCATATCATGTCACGTTTATTATTTGATTGCATGTGATGTTTATCATGTTTTGCATCTTGTTTACTTAGAACGACGGTAGTAAATAAGATGATCCTCATAATAATTTCAAGAAAGTGTTCACCCTAACGTGCACCGTTGCTAAGGTTAAATCGTTCAAGCACCACGTGATGATCGGTGTGATAGGTCCTTACGTTCGCATACAACGGGTGTAAGACAGATTTACACACATAAAACACTTAGGTTGACTTGACGAGCCTAGCATGTACAGACATGGCCTCGGAACACGAAGACCGAAAGGTCGAGCATGAGTCGTATAGAAGATACGATCAACATGAAGATGTTCACCGATGTTGACTAGTCCGTCTCACGTGATGATCGGACACGGCCTAGCTGACTCGGATCATGTAATACTTAGATGACTAGTAGAGGGATGTCTATCTAAGTGGGAGTTCATTAAATTTGATTAAATGAACTTTATTATCATGAACTTAGTCTAAATATTTACAATGTGTCTTGTAGATCAAATGGCCAACGTAGTCCTCAACTTCAACGTTCCTAGAAAACCAAGCTGAAAGGCGATGGTAGCAACTATACGGACTGGGTCCGAAACACGAGATTATCCTCATAGCTGCCAAGAAAGATTATGTCCTAAGAGCACCGCTGGGTGGCGCACCTATTCTCCCTGCAGAACAAGGCGTTATGAGCGCTTGGCGTCACCTGCGATGATTACTCCCTCGTTCGATGTGGCATGCTTTACAGCTTAGAGCGGGACTCCAAAAGCGTTTTGAGAGACATGGAGCATATGAGATGTTCAAGAGCTGAAAATGGTTTTCCAAGCTCATGCCCGGTCGAGAGATATGAAGTCTCCGACAAATTCTTTAGCTGTAAGATGGAGGAAAATGGCTCTGTCGGTGAGCACATACTCAAAATGTCCGGGTTGCACAACCGCTTGACTCAAGCTGGAAGTTAATCTCCGGATGAAGCGGTCATTGACAGAATCCTCGATCGCTTCCACCTAGCTACAAGAGCTTTGTGATGAACTACAATATGCAGGGGATGGTAAAGACCATTCACGAGGTATATGCTATGCTGAAATCAGCAGAGGTAGAAATCAAGAAAGAACATCAAGTGTTGATGGTGAATAAAACCACTAAGTTCAAGAAGGGTAAGGGTAAAAGAACTTCAAGAAGGACGGCAAGGAAGTTGCCGCGCCCGATAAGCAAGTTGCGGGAAGAAGCCAAAGAATGGACCCAAGCCCGAGACCGAGTGTTTTTATTGCAAGGAAGTGGTCCTTTGAAGCGGAACTGCCCCAAATACTTAGCGGACAAGAAGGCCGCAAAACCAAAGGTATATGTGATATACATGTAATTGATGTGTACCTTACCATTACTCGTAGTAGCTCTTGGGTATTTGATACGGTGCAGTTGCTCACATTTGTAACTCAAAGCGGGAGCTGCGGAATAAACGGAGATCTGGCGAAGGGCGAGGTGACGATCTTGGCGTCGGGAATGGTTCCAAGGTCGATGTGATCGCCGTCGCACGCTGCCTCTACATTTACCTACGGGATTAGTTTTAAACCTCAATAATTGTTATTTAGTGCCAAGTTTGAGCATGAACATTGTATCCGGATCTCGCTTAATTGAGATGGCTACTCATTTAAATCGAGAGAATAATGGTTGTTCCATTTATATGAGAGATATGTTTTATGGTCATGCTCCGATGGTTAATGGTTTATTCTTAATGAATCTAAATGCGTGATGATACACATATTCATAGTGTGAGTACCAAAAGAGTTAAAGTTGATAACAATAGTCCCACATATTTGTGGCATCGCCGCCTTGGTCACATAGGTGTCAAACGCATGAAGAAGCTCCATACAGATGGACTTTTAGAGTCTCTTGATTATGAATCATTTGACACGTCGAACCATGCCTCATGGGTAAAATGACCAAGACTCCGTTCTCGGGAACAATGGGCGAGCAACCAACTTATTGGAAATCATACATACCGATGTGTGCGGTCCAATGAGTGTTGAGGCTCATGGAGGCTATCGTTATGTTCTCACTCTCATCGATGACTTGAGTAGATATGGGTATATCTACTTAATGAAACACAAGTCTGAGACCTTTGAAAAGTTCAAGGAATTTCAGAGTGAGGTTGAAAATCAACGTGATAGAAAGATCAAGTTTCTACGATCGGATCGTGGAGGAGAATACTTGAGTCACGAATTTGGCACACACTTAAGAAAATGTGGAATAGTTTCACAACTCACGCCGCTGGAACACCTCAGCGTAATGGTGTGTCCGAGCGTCGAATCGCACTCTATTGGATATGGTGCGATCTATGATGTCTCTTACCGACTTACCGCTATCTTTTGGGGCTATGCTTTAGAGACCGCCGCATTCACTTTAAATAGGGCTCCGTCGAAATCCGTTGAGGCGACACCGTATGAATTATGGTTTGGGAAGAAACCTAAGCTGTCGTTTCTAAAAGTTTGGGGATGCGATGCTTATGTCAAGAAACTTCAACCTGAAAAGCTCGAACCCAAATCGGAAAAATGCGTCTTCATAGGATACCCTAAAGAAACTGTTGGGTATACCTTCTACCTCAGATCCGAAGGCAAGATCTTTGTTGTTAAGAATGGATCCTTTCGGAGAAAGAGTTTCTCTCGAAAGAAGTAAGTGGGAGGAAAGTAGAACTTGATGAAGTGTTACCTCTTGAACGGAAAATGGCGAAACTCAAGAAAACGTTTACGAGGTGCCCTGCACCGACTAGAGAGGAAATTAATGATGATGATCAAGATGCTTGATCAAGCTCCTCTTGAAATTCGAAGGTCAACAAGGACACGTTCCGCACTGAGTGGTACGGCAACCCTGTCTTGGAAATCATGTTGTTAGACAACGGTGAACCTTGAACTATGAGGAAGCAATGGCGGGCCCGGATTCCGACAAATGGCTGGAAGCCATGAAATCCGAGATAGGATCCATGTATGAAAACGAAGTATGGACTTTGGTGACTTGCCCGTTGAACGGCGAGCCATAGAAAATAAATGGATCTTTAAGAAGAAGCAGACGCGGATGGTAATGTGACCATCTATAAAGCTCGGCTTGTCGCTAAGGGTTATCGACAAGTTCAAGGGGTTGACTACGATGAGACTTTCTCACGGTAGCGAAGCTAAAGTCCGTCGTAATCATGTTAGCAATTGCCGCATACTATGATTATGAGATATGGCAAATGGACGTCAAAACGGCATTCCTTAATGGTTTCCTTAAGGAAGAATTGTATATGATGCAGCCGGAAGGTTTTGTCGATCCTAAGAATCTTGACAAGGTGTGCAAGCTCCAACGCTCGATTTATGGGCTGGTGCAAGCATCTCGGAGTTGGAACATTCGCTTTGATGAGATGATCAAAGCGTTTGGGTTTTACAGACTTATGGAGAAGCCTGTGTTTACAAGAAAGTGAGTGGGAGCTCTGTAGCATTTCTCATATTATATGTAGGCGACATACTTTTGATGGGAAATGATATAGAACTCTTGGACAACATCAAGGCCTACTTGAATAAGAGTTTTTCAATGAAGGACCTTGGAGAAGCTGCTTATATATTAGGCATCAAGATCTATAGAGATAGATCGAGGCGCCTCATAGGTCTTTCACAAAGCACATACCTTGATAAGATATTGAAGAAGTTCAATATGAATCAATCTAAGAAGGGTTCTTACTGTGTTACAAGGTGTGAAATTGAGCTCAGCTCAATGTCCCACCAATGCAGAAGATATAGAAGAGATGAGTGTCATCCCTATGCCTCAGCCATAGGTTCTATTATGTATGCCATCTTGTGTACTGCACTGATGTAAACCTTGCCGTAAGTTTGGTAGGAAGGTACCAAAGTAATCCCGCAAGGAACACCGGACAGCGGTCAAGAATATCCTGAAGTACCGAAAAGGACTAAGGAAATGTTTCTCGTTTATGGAGGTGACGAAGAGCTCGTCGTAAAGGTTACGTCGACGCTAGCTTCGACACAGATCCGATGACTCTAAGTCACAAACCGGATCGTGTATATTTTGAATGGTGGGGCGAAGCTGGTGCAGTTGCAAGCAAAGCGTCGTGGCGGGATCTACATGTGAAGCGGAGTACATGGCAGCCTCGGAGGCAACACATGAAGCAATTTGGGTGAAGGAGTTCATCACCGACCTCGAGTCATACCCAATGCGTCGGGGCCAATCAAGCTCTTCTCGTGACAACTTTGGAGCTATTGCACTTGCAAAGGAGCCCAGGTTTCACAAGAAGACTAGGCACATCAAGCGTCGCTTCAACTCCATTCGTGAAAATGTTCAAGATGGAGACATAGAAATTTGTAAAGTGCACACGGATCTGAATGTCGCAGATCCGTTGACTAAACCTCTCCCTAAGGCAAAACATGATCAGCACCGAACTCTATGGGTGTTCGATTCATCACAATGTAACTAGATTATTGACTCTAGTGCAAGTGGGAGACTGTTGGAAATATGCCCTAGAGGCAATAATAAAAGCATTATTATTATATTTCCTTATTCATGATAATTGTCTTTATTCGTGCTATAATTGTGTTAACCGGAAATCGTAATACATGTGTGAATAAAGACACAACAACATGTCCCTAGTGAGCCTCTAGTTGACTAGCTCGTTGATCGACGAGATAGTCATGGTTTCGACTATGGACATTGGATGTCATCGATAACGGGATCACATCATTAGGAGAATGATGTGATGGACAAGACCCAATCCTAAAACATAGCATAAGATCGCATAGTTCGTTTGCTAGAGTTTTCCAATGTCAAGTATCCTTTCCTTAGACCATGAGATCGTGTAACTCCCGGATACCGTAGGAGTGCTTTGGGTGTGCCAAGCGTCACAACGTAATCGGGTGACTATAAAGGTATGCTACGGGTATCTCGAAAATGTCATTGGGTTGACATGGATCGAGGCGGGATTTGTCACTCCGCTGAGCGGAGAGGTATCACCGGGCCCTCTCGGTAATGCATCATCACAATGAGCTCAATGTGATCAAAGTGTTTGATCACGGGATCATGCATTACTGATGCGAGAAAAGTGACTTGCCGTAGCGAGATTGAACAAGGTATTGGTATACCGACGATCAAATCTCGGGCAAGTAAAATACCGATTGACAAAGGGAATCGTATACGGGATTAATTGAATCCTTGACATCGTGGTTCATCCGATGAGATCATCGTGGAGCATGTGGGAGCCAACATGGGTATCCAGATCCGCTGTTGGTTATTGCCCGAGAGCCTTCTCGGTCATGTTCGCATGTCTCCGAACCCGTAGGGTCTACACTTAAGGTTGATAACGCTAGGGTTATAGGAATATGTATGTGCAGTAACCCGAATGTTGTTGAGTCCGGATGAGATCCTGGGCGTCACGAGGAGTTCGGAATGGTCCGGAGGTAAAGAATTATATATAGGAAGTGTTGTTTCGCCATCGGGACAAGTTTGGTGATATCGGTATTGTCTGGGACCACGGAGGGGTCCCGGGTCCACCAAGTGGGGCCACCAGCCCTGGGGGCCACATGGGCCCTAGGTGGTGCGCCTAGGCCCACATGGGCCAAGGGAACCAGCCCCAAGGGCCCATGCGCCTAGGGTGAAAAAGGGAGAGTCCATGAAGGGAAGGCACCTCCGAGGTGCCTTGGGGAGGGTGGACACCTCCCCCCTCTTGGCCGCACCCCTCCCTTGGAGGAGGGGGCAAGGCTGCGCCCTCCCCCCCTCCTTGGCACCTATATAAAGGGGGGAGGGGAAGGGGGCAGCAGCACCTTTGCCCTGGACGCCTCCCTCTCCCTCTCCAACACATCCTCCTCCTCCGTAGTGCAGTGAAGCCCCGCCGAATCTTGCAAGTTCCACCATCACCACGCCGTCGTCTGCTGCTGGAGCCATCTTCCTCAACCTCTCCTTCACCTTGCTGGATCAAGAAGAAGGAGACGTTACGCTAACCGTACGTGTGTTGAACGCGGAGGTGCCGTCCGTTCGGCACTAGATCATCGGTGAATTGGATCGCGGCAAGTTCGACTACCTCATCCACGTTCACTCCGAAGCTTCCGTTGCGATCTACAAAGTGGTATGTAGATGCTATCTAATCTGAATACTCGTTGCTAGATGAACTCATAGATGGATCTTGGTGAAACCGTAGGAAAAATTTTAATTTTCTGCAACGTTCCCCAACATTAACACGATGTGATAAGTTCGAATCCTGCACAGAGCATTTTTATTTTCCATTTTATTGCGAGGTTTTTGCGTTCATTCGTCACCACGGTTCGTGGGCCGGCCCAGCGCGAACGGGCGCCTGCAGCGCCGTATAGGAGCTCCCGAAAAAACCAGCCATGAACCTTGCTAGTTCCTATTCGGCGCCTTAAGCGCCCGTTACAGGCATTCCTGCTAACGGGCGCACACCCCTCTCCCCCTTCTATCGGTACTAACGGGCCGGCCTATCTCCCAATTGTTATATGGTTTCTATACCGCAAAAAAAGGTACCCCAGATAGAATCGAACACAAGACCTCCTGCATCAGTGGATGCTGCACTAACCACCACGCCACCCAACCCGCGCGGACAAGTAATATCTTTTGTTTCCTTTATTCTTTCGTATTTCCTTTTTCCATTACTTTTTTTCCTTTCTTCCTTTTTCTATTTTCTGTTTTTTTTCTCTTCTTCCTTTTTCAAATGGATTAACGTTTTACAATTTTTCTATGCAATCTTTCGAAAATCAACAAACCATTTTTCAAATATGATAAACTTTTTTCAAAATCGGTAAACTTTTATTTTTTTTGATGAATTTTTTTTTGGAAATTGATGAACTATTTTCAAATTTGATGACTTTTTCAACTTTTTCCAAAACTGGTGAACTTTTTACAAATTTGATGATCTTTTTTCAAATTTTTGATGAACTTCTTTGAAATCCCATGAACTTTTTTCCAATTTCGATGAACTTTTTTCAAATTCATTTGTTTTCAAATTCGGTGAACTATTTTTCATTTTTGATGATTTTTTTCAAATTTTGATGAACTTTTTTCATATTCCATGTACTTTTATTGAAATTTGATGAACTTTTTTCAAAATCAATGAAGTTTTCACAAATTTGGTGAACTTTTTTTCAAATTCGATGAACTTTTTTCAAATTCAATGAACTTTTACCAAAGTCGATGATTTTTTTTTCAAAAACGATGAACTTTTCCAAAGTCGATGAATGTTTTTTCAAAATTCGTGAACTTTTTTAAAATCGATGAACTTTTTCCAATTTTTGATGAACTTTTTTGAATTCGTCAATGTTTTTTGAATACATGAACTTTTTTTTTCTAATTCGTGATGTTTTTTAAAGTCTGTGGACATTCAAAATTTGTTCAGATTTCTTTTCAAAAGAAATGCCATTTTTCTAAAGTGGGCGACTAAACTATAGTTCTTAGACCTTTCGCGTTGCAAGATTTTTGTATGGGCTATATTGGTCTACTGGTTAGCTGACCATGCACAGGAGCTTAATGGTGCCGGTTCGATTCCTTATGGGAGCAGCATTTGCGTTTCTTTTTTTCCCGACGTGAATACATTTTTGCACTGCCCCTGCTGTTCATGGGCCGGCCCATTCGCGAGCTGCAGTGCGCGCCGGTTGCGCCAACCGGCGCATAAGGCGCCGAAGAGGAGGTCTCATGAACCTTCCCAAAACCAATATTTCCTGTACACGCTGAACTACTCAAATGGGCCGGCCCATCTTTGATCGCTACGTGCGAAACAACGACAACTTGCGGCAACGCGCGGCAAATAAGAGCATCTCCCACAGACGCCCAAAAAGAGCTTCGCGCACTAAAAGTTTGTTTTTTTGGCGCCGGACAGCTCCAGCAGGTTCGTAGCTTAAAGTTTTAGGCGTATTTGAAAAAGCAGATCGCGCAAGAGCATATTTGAGGCGCCGGATTACGCCGCTTTACAATTTACACTCGCTCGCTTTTTAGCGCGCGTTTGAAATACCGCTAAAGCAAAGTTGGTCGTGACTTTAAAAGTCAACAGTGGTGGCGTATTATAACGTTTATTGGGCGTGGAATTTTTGTGCGGCCGTTGAAGATGCTCTAAAGAATTCCCATCAACTCGCGGTATCCATCATGAACCCACGCATGCATCGTCATCATGTACGCAGCAACCACCGCCTTTGCCCCTCCTCACGCCCAGATTATGGCAGTCTGGCCGATGAACCAAGAGAGCACGCTCAAGGAGGCCCGGATCTCAAGGGACGGGTGCGTGCCGGACATTAGCGGCGGACGGGTGCTCACCAGATATCAGCGGCGGACCGGTGTTGTTGTGTGTCGACTATAGAGGTGAGTATTGCCCAGCGGGTCGACATCTTTCACTGTTTGTAAAATTAATCGTTCTGGTTCTGCAGTTTAATATTGATGCCATATCATGGTACTGGTATAGATCTCATCAAATATATCAAGGGAAGAACGAGGTTCTGGATGCTGCTCCTGGCAGTTGGTTTATACATGGGCTGAGCAATGATGGCACAATCCGGTAATTAACTCTGAATTTAATCCTTTGCACAACTCGCTAGGTGGGAGTAACTTTGCACTATAGCAGCTCCACAGGTTTGTTTTTAAAGATATGAAGGAATTTAATTTTTGAAGATACGAAGGAATACTTTTCACATCACTCATATGGATTTTGCTCATCTATATAAATTATCAGATACTCAATTTGTAGTACTTACCATAGTCATTCCAAGGCTCAAAATGTGAATCCAATTAAGCATTTTGGATGCAAATTCTTTCAGAACTATATTCCTGGAGTCTTCTGTCGTTTTGGAGTACTACACTTGTAGTTCAATGACATTAAACATGACTTTGTGTCACAAATCGTTGTCTACTTTCTTCATAGTCCATTAATTCGATGCTTAAGTTAAGGGCCCTTGGGTTTTAGTTTCGTCCCATGCCCCCAAAATCTCCGGACCGCCCCGGTTGCACTCAAGATCTTCACCACACCACGCCCATCTCCCCGTCAGCCTATGCCAACAGATCCAGTCCGGTGGTAGCTCCACCGGTTGCTGCCCACCGACCCTATCATGACCAACGAAACCTTTCTAGACATCGCGGGGCTCCTTGAGGCGGCAGGTCATCTTGTCATTGTACTACTGCTCCTTGTAGCACCACGGCCGCCGGCCACTCCTAACCGACGACACGCGTACCGGCGTACTGCACACAGAACCTCCACATGAATCATTTGTCCACGCCCCGTTGAACGGCAAGTCCAGCTCTCGTCACAAACGCGCCGCCCTGGAGGTGAAACTATGCCATGTGTGCTGCCCTTCACAGATCACGCACGGTGAGGCCAATGTTGGGATTGTCGACAATCCAGGCCATATGAGGAACTCAGTGTGGGTCACCACCCTGCCGCTACACGAGTTCTGGTGCTCATGTCCGTGCCTCGCTGTTCGTGTATGGTTGTACCATAAAAAATCTCGCCATAGTCGGGAGATCAACCATTTTTTTTGCATTCTCCATGGTCCTAGTGCAACGGTCTATGTTGGAACCGCAACCCTCTTTCATTCTCGGCTAGAGATAGAAGAAAACATAAAGACACAAGAAATTTCGGGCCGGCGCATGAACGCCGTCATGGGCGCACGCACGCCCTAATCTTCTTATCCTTTCAATGGCTACATCGCTGGTTCTCGGCTCAGGTTACAACAGGCAGCGGTACAGAGGTATTTAAGTCCCCAACACACTCACACATGGCGCTGCCCACCCCTCCTACTCGCGCGTGCACGATCTGCATGCCCGGCCGGCCGCGCTAACTACGCGCACTACGTCCGCCGCTGGTGCAGCTGTCCTCAACGGCCACCCAGCCTGGTCATGCGGGCTAACAAACCCATGCATACATGTATCTAACAAACTCACACTAACACACGAGATTGCACGCACACACCCTCGCTTGAGCCCGCCACGTTCGGACTCGATGCTGCCTGAGCCGTGGCTTATTGCCTAACATTCTCCCCTCTAAGCCACGATTTCGTCATCGCCGGAGTTGTTGCAGCTCCCGTCATTGCTATCGTCACGGCCGTGACCCAGCCCGCGGACCCGACCCGGCGCATCGACGCCGGTCGCACCGCCACAGACCCGATCTGGCGCACTGGCGCCGGTCGCATTGTGCTCCGTCACGACCCCGGCGACATACGCCGAGCTCCATCTCCGCCGATGACACACGCCTGGCGTCCCTCCGCGCCCCGCACGTCCCGCGCGCACCCGGCGCGCCCGATCGCACCAGTGCGTCCCGCACGTCCCGCGCGCATCCAACGCGCCCTACGAGCCCGACAGCACTAGATGCTCACCGCGTGCCGCCTCCGCGTCCGCCATGGCAGCCGCCAGCGACAAACGCCGGAAGGATGTAGCCGAACTCGAGCACCACGGCGACATCGCCTCCTCCCAACGTCAACCGACGCGCTTCGTCGACGCCCGCGGTCCGACGCTGCCGACGCGTCGAAAGGCGCACACATAACACGCACCGGTCGCGTCCGGCTCGCCGCCGCGTCTTATTGCCCTGCACCGCCGCGGCCTCCATGCCGCCATGCAGTGCCTCCACGCCACCACGCCGTGCTGCGCCGCCGCGCCACCACGTAGCGCCTCGGCGGCCTCCACGGTCGCCGCACGTATGGCGTCACCGCCCGCCACATCCGCCACGCGCCATGACAGCCACAACGCCGCCCACCTCCATGGGCCGACACACGGCCCGGAGCTCCATCGCGCAGCCGCCGGCGAGCGCCGCCATCGCTGCCACACCTCCGACACGGTAAGCACGTCCAAGATACCAAGCTCATGATACCAATTGTTGGAACCGCAACCCTCTTTCATTCTCGGCTAAAGGTAAAAGAAGACACAAGACACAAGAAATTTCGGGGCAGCGCACGAACGCCGCCGTGGGAGCACGCACGCCCTAATCTTCTTTATCTTTTCAATGGCTACATCGCTGGCTCTCGGCTCAGGTTACAACAGGCAGCGGTACAGAGGTATTTAAGTCCCCAACACACTCACACATGGCGCTGCCCACCCCTCCTACTCGCGCGTGCACGATCTGCATGCCCGGCCGGCCGCGCTAACTACGCGCACTACGTCCGCCGCTAGTGCAGCTCTCCTCAACGGCCACCCAGCCTGGTCATGCGGGCTAACAAACCCTGCATGCATGGATCTAACAAACTCACACTAACACACGAGATTGCACGCACACACCCTCGCCTGAGCCCGCCACGGTTGGACTCGGCGCTGCCTGAGCCGTGGCTTATTGCCTAACTGTCTTCCCCGGAACTGTTGTATTTTCTTGTGTCAATCAAGGAAATATATAAAAAATAATTGCATGTATAGTCCAGTATTCATTTGTAATACATAATATAACTAAAAAAAATTCCAATTCAGAGGAACATAAAGCTGAGCATGCAGCGATTGCAACTTTTTTTATTCCAAGATGTTCATGGCAATAATCTGACATGGTATCTTAAGGCAAATGGAGGGGATGAGGGGAGGTTGCTTCTACAGGAGGGCAAGCAGGACCACAAATGCATTCTTGGCTGGTTCTAAAGCAATGGTCTTGCTCCAATGCACAACAGAAGCACAAACCATTTGGGCATGGTGGAGGATTCTTTTGGCACATGCAAATTTGGATCTTGCTGCTATTCATACCATCAGATCTTTGAGCTGCATGCAAATAAGTGTCCACATTAAACTAGGTAATTTGTAAAATTATGCACAAATTCACATAAATTAGTAATGTTTCTTAACGAGATCGCCAAAAGTAATGTAGAACTAACAAATATCTTTACGAGAAGTTGACCTAATTGTTGTTGTGTACTCACCCTGAGAAAATGTTGCGAGACACGGAAGGATGATCATCACGAGCATACTCATCTTGCTTCTCTCCATGGCAATATATGCTTTCAGATATGAGTAGAATCTTCTACGGAGTACTTGCTATTTGCTACATGTTTCACGCATATATATCCAACCAATCTGATATATGTTTAGGTAACTATTAATTGTGTCGGTCTGTGCTTATCCATATTAATTACTCTATATTTGGTGAGTAGTAAATGCGGCAATATCCCTCAGATTTTGTAGGTGTTGATTATTGAACCATTTAATTTAAATAAAAGGGAATCCCTAGGGACTACCATTGGATGGCATCCCAGTGAGTGGTGGATGATTAACAGACATGTGGAAAGAAATAATATCTCAATTTCGTTAGGTTGCAAATGATCCTTGTAGCCACTTAGTGCGTGTACAAAGTGTTACCTTAGAAAAATAAATTTTGCGTGCAGAAGAGAGAACCAAAAAAACATCTTGCCTCCTCTAACTTTATTTTTGACGTGATGCCTTCTCTAAATTAGGACACGATCTATTATCAACAATATCTCCTACCACATATATATATATAGGTATATAATATCTCTCTACTATATAGATAGTAATAAGTGATACTAGTAGAATGCCCGCGCGTTGCTACCGGCTACAATGCATATAAAGTGAATCAAACAAATAATTTAGATCGTCTTCAAGGTCGAAGCTCATTTCTTCCATCCAGGCATGTTCGGACATCAAATGGGTGTCCAACGGGATCCTCAAAATCCAACCGTGGACAGTCGGGGTCCCCCGAATCCAACCCATATGTGGGATATAAATGTAATTATTTGGACCATCCATCATGTTATCTCCAACAGACAATCCCAATACAAAAGTCCTACCTCACGACACACTCACCCTTTCTCGTCGGACCCTCCTCCAACTCTAATATATTGTCGTGCATTGCCACATACATTTTCCGTGCATTGGCGCTCAATGTTGATCAACTAAAAGGCGACATGTCCAGGGACGGAGCCAAGATTTAGACATGAGGGGGGGGTAAAAGCTAATGTTCATAAAAGTCATGGAACATCACAATATATTAAGTCTCATGATGGCGCTGATGAGATATCTTTAAAACTACGAAAGAATGTTACATGTCTATAAGTTTAAATTGTGCTCTACGACAACCCCGAGCGTTGAACAAGTTGATAATATGAATTGGCTATTTTCCTTATTATATATATATATATATATATATATATATATATATATATATATATATATATATATATATATATATATATATATATATATATATATATATATATATATATATATATATATATATATATATATAGACAAACATCCAACTAGAAATGGGCAAGTTGATACTCTAATTGAACCCACTCTTGACTAGAAAAGACTACAGGATAATAAAAAAATCCACCAGTGTGCATATGGTAGACACGTCAAATAACTCATATCATGTATCCAAAAATACCCAAAATGTCAAAAGCTCTATTTTAAATAAAATGCTAATTAATCAGACTAAGATCAGAATTCATGAAAAAATGTACTAATAATTAATAGCTACAGGTGCGTAGTGGTACCTGCTGCCAATATATTCAATCTTGATGACCTCGCTAGCGGCCTCAAGCTGTATTTGTATGATCTGATCCACCTCCATCTAGTTGTATGCGGACAGCGAACTGTAGTGTAGAATGGTGAATAGAGTTGTCGTGGAGGCGACCAGTGGATGGCCACAGCGGCAATGATAAACACCCTAGCAGGACACCCGCGGCGGCGGGTGGCACTAGGGGCGGCCGGCGCAGCGGCGAACGCCCTAGGTCGTCCAGAGAATACGCGTGCCAAAAAAAAATCGATCACATTGTCCAGACTACAGAGCGAAAACAATAGCCAGCCACGACCGTATATGTATGGGCTATTGGGCTTGGTCGTCTATATTTAGTGTAGCTGGTTCAATGAATATAATTTTATATGGGCTAATGATACAATTAGCTGCGGCCATTAGTGATGTACAGTACATATAGGCTACTAAAAACTGTTGAGGGGGGCGAGCGATTGGCAGGGGTCTAGCCCCTGCTCGCCCCCCCTTGTCTCCACCCCTGATGTGACATGTCCAACATCTAGGTGTAAAGATGCACATGTTTCGATGGATATGTCCATAAAAGTCGGGGTACACCAAATTTGGCATTCAGGAGTTCGTAAGAGAGAACTGAAGGACTAGAATATCATCAAAGATTTAGGCATGGACAGAGATGCGTGAAAGTTAGCTATCCATATGTCAGAATCATGACTTGGTGATATCTTATGGGTTTCAACTCTAGCCTACCCCAACTTGTTTGGGAATGAAAGATTTTTGTTGTTGTTGTTGGGGTTATAAACATATTGCATATGTTTTGCCAATATTTGCAGGTTCGTTAATTTTCTTTTTACCTTATAAGGTTGTTCAATTTTGCATGTGTAGAAAAACTATATAGTCAGAAATAATCAGAAAATAATTGAAATGCACTACACTTGCAATGTAAGTTGATTAAAAATAATTGTAGTGCGTTCAATCTTTGTGTTGTCCTCACCACGGACGGTAGGGGTAGCGAGCTATATATTTGTATTATTGCTACTAAGGGTAAAACGACGGGGTTTAATCCTATTGGTCTTAGTTCTCACTGAGGAAAATACTATCCGCTACTATATTGCTTCACCCGTCCTCTTCACAAAAATCCCAACGCAGCTCACAAGTAGCAACACTCACTTTATGAGTAGGTAGTTCAAGGTTGGTGTGAGCTAAATGAAAACCCTAATGCCGGGACAACACCACGCCGATCTCCAACAAATCCACCAGAAGCAATAGAATGTTGAAGCGTATCTCTCAAACTGGACCTTCAGAAATGCAATGAATTGCATTATTCATATTTCCATAGTTGCACCGGTTTGCCTTTTGGAATTATTAGTAACATATATTGAAATTGAAACTAAAATGGGAGTATCATGTAGAATTATTCTCATAAATAACCTAAATCAGCAAACTATAAGTTGAAGATGCAGATCTCAGTTTCCCTAAATGGCCGAGATGCATATATAGCTCCAACATAAAAAACAAAGAGCAACTAACTATATAGATACGAGAATACAGTACATGTCCACGATAAATGGGTGCTAACATATCTAGCACCAAGGCACGAACCAACATGGTGCTTATCAGATTTCTTGAGCGGCTAATTTAAAGGGAGCAAAAATAAAAGAACAAAATTCATTTTCAGTGCATCACTTTCACCGGTACTCACATGACGTAGTGAGATTACGCACAAAAAGCTGAATGTGCAAGACGTCTTCTCGGAAGAGCGACATGAACAATCCATCCAGTGGAATTACAACAGGTCCATTAGGCAGTACTTTCCGATCCTACAAAATTGCAAAAGGATAACTGAGTATATAACCAACTTAATAGACATACTAACAATCTAGAAATAGACATCTACTAATAGATAATCAATGCAGTTATACTACATATATGATCAGATCACCACATATTGGAAAAAGTGACATAAGGAAACAACAAATGACAACAACTATATTTACTTGTTCTAGATTGAAGAGGAAGTTTCTTTTATCAAATATGCCTCTGGACAACGGCTCTAGTGTCGGTGTCAAAACCGGCGGATCTCGGGTAGGGGGTCCCGATCTGTGCGTCTTAGGCTGATGGTAACAGGAAGCAAGGGGCACAATGTTTACCCAGGTTCGGGCCCTCTCGATGGAGGTAAAACCCTACTTCCTGCTTGATTAATATTGAAGATATGGGTAATAAAAGAGTAGATCTACCACGAGATTGTAGAGGCTAAACCCTAGAAGCTAGCCTATGATGGTATGATTGTAATTGTGATTGGCCTTCTAAGGACCAACCTCTCCGGTTTATATAGACACCGGAGAGGGCTAGGGTTTACATGGAGTCGGTTACAAGGAAGGAAATACAACATCCGGATCGCCAAGCTTGCCTTCCACGCCAAGGAGAGTTCCATCCGGACACGGGACGATGTCTTGAGTCTTGTATCTTCACGCTTCAATAGTCCGGACGATGTATATAGTCCGGCTGTCCGGATACCCCCTAATCCAGGACTCCCTCAGTAGCCCCTGAACCAGGCTTCAATGATGATGAGTCCGGCGTGCAGTCTTGTCTTCGGCATTGCAGGGCGGGTTCCATCTCCGAATACTCCAAAGTACCTGTTACGATGAATAGTGTCCAGAACTCCATCAATGTTGTATTCCTCGACTTCAGTGCCTCAATAATGACCATCTCCACGTGTCGAGCGAATGCGAGGAGCCGAGGTATTTTTTGCATTTGCCACCCTCAATCCTTTGGGCTGACCGCCTATTTGAAGAGACGGGGATTCTCAGATCCAAACCTCACTCTCCCCCCTCGAGCAAGCATCCAACAGAGCGCTCCGGAAAAAACATTCCAACATGGCCGGTCGTCGCAGCTCCTCTGCTCGCTCTCCTCGCTCTAAGCCGGGGGACTGGGAAGAGTGTTCAGTTCCCCATAGTCGTTTGATTGAGTTACAAACCCAAGGGTTTCTCCCACTAGCATTCATGGTCCCCGTCCGAGCCGGAATAGCCACCTATAATGGCGGGGAGCAAGCGGAGAGATCTCTCAATCCATCTCTAGAGGAGCGAATATGCCTCATCCCGCATCTGCTAAGGGGCGTCGGGTTTCCCATCCACCCGTTCCTTCGCGGGCTCCTGGAGTTCTACGGCCTCCAGTTACACAACTTTACCCCTGCCTCTATACTACATATAGCAGGGTACTTTGCCCTTTGCGAGCTATTTTTAGGCTGCGAGCCTCACTTTGGGTTATGGAAGAAGCTGTTCTGCCTTGCCCCCCGCAACCAGGGAGGATCTCTATGTCAAGTGGGCAGAGCCGAAGTATGGCACATTGTCGAGACCGGATACCTATCCGGCACTCCCAAGAAGGCACCAGAGAACTGGCCTTCGGAGTGGTTTTATATTGATGACGTTCCCCTTCCGGATCCAGTCCGGACAGGTCTCCCCAAGCTCAGTGGCGCCCCACCGAGGGCACGTCTAAGCTGGCGCCCCCGGAGCCCCCAAGAGGAGGATACCAGGGAAGTACACTTCCTGATGAGCAGGATAAAGTTGCTGGCCAAGTCCGGACTAACAATAGTCGAGGTCATGGTAATATGCATAATACGGGGGGTGCAATCGCTTCAATACCGGGGGAAACCCATGTGGCACTTCAACGGGGAAGATGATGCCACCCGCTGTGGCCGTAAGGGTCCGGACTCCGCCACTGCTTTGGCAAGGATATTGTCCGAATTATACAAAGGAGAAGAGGAAGAATTCCTTCACATTAAACCGCGGGATGGATTCTCCATGCACAACCCCCCAAACTGGGTAAGCCGTTATTCCTTTCCCTGCTTCACTCATCGCGGCGTTCTTCACTAAGATCATCTGCTTCGACATTTCCGAGCAGGAACTGAGGAGGGCCGTAGAAGGAATCTCCAGCCCCTCCCCCCAGCCAGAGGACCCTGGAAGGGCTCTAGATCTAGAACTCGAAGAGGATCCGGATATTACCGTGGAGCTTGTCAACGAGATATTTTATCAAGCAAGCTGTGATGGCGCCTCAGTGGCCATTATTGCCGACTCCCCCGGACTGCTACCTACGTCGCGTGTAAGCCAAACCGAAAAACCCTATCCTCCGAAGAAGACACCCTTCAGATGTCATGCCTTACCCTTGAAGTGTCGTGTTTTTTGCAGAGACGACGGTCGGAGCGCGGGGCCGAGCCCCTAGGGACTCATCGGCCAAGGGCGTCCGGATCGGGCAGGCTCAAGCGGAAGGCGGTAAGGGTCGACACGCCGCTGCAGAGGTAAGGAAAAAACCTGTCCTGCGATTATGGTATTTGAAGTATAACGGCGCCCTTTGCGTCCTGGCAGGAAGAGGAATAGCCGGACTGTATCCGGGGATCCTGCCCATCACACCTCCACCAGCCGGATTCCAGAACCGGCCTCGAGAGCGGAGGCAGATGCGGGGCCGATGCCGCATAGTTCTCCGACAGAGGACGCGGATATGCTCTCGACCACGAACTCCGAAGTAGAGAGCGCCATGAATCACCGACGCCGACAGGCCGTGCTTCGGAACAACATATTTTCCGAAGAGGCATTTAATGCCTTCAATTCGGGAGACGCATACATCCGAGCTGCTCAAGGCGGGCTTGCCCGAGCGATGGACCAATATACCAAAGATATACGGGTAAGAAAATTTGATAAGCATGTATAGCAGTAGCCCCTGAGACTTGAAATGGTTGGAACAACTGTTTTAAGGATCAATATATGTACAGGTCCTTGTAGATAAGAATGAGCAACTGTCTCGGGAGCTGGAGGAGTGCAAGGCCGAGCTAAAGGCCACAGTTGCCAAGTTAGAGGAATCCCAAAACCCTCATCTGGTAACATTTTTCTCAATTGTGCGAATATGCACCAGTTAGTAAGTGGATGATATGACAAGTCTAACAGGAAATTCTGCAGACAATCTCGGGGTGAATCCGGAGGGCGTAAGAGATGACGAATCACATCTTAAAAGGAAGCTGAAGGCTGGCGAGCGCATTCTTACGCACGTTAGGCAGGAGAAGAACAATCTTCAAGATGCCAAAGTCCAGCTGTACGTGGAGTTAAAAGACGTCCGCGCTCAACTGGCGGACTCCCTGAAGGAGAACAAAAGGCTTCGACGCGGCATTTATGGTAAGTGCCTAGACGAACTGTAGTATAGTTCGGCGCAGAAGTATATTGAAAGGATTTTGCTTGTAGGAATGTTAACAGGTCGCCCTGAGGAGGAGATGCCCTCATCTGCAGGCGATTTACTACAAGACCTCTCACAACTGCACGAGCGAGCTCGGCAGGTGATGCAGGGCGTTGCTCAGGCCTTGTGGCCATCAAGCTTCCTGCCGAATGGCATGGGGGAGCTTGTGGATATGCTTCAAGGAGCACAGCGGCGCTTCCGATTGTGGAAGATATCAGCCTGCCGGCAAGGTGCGAGAGAAGCCTGGGCTATGGTGAAGACGCGCTACACCAAGCTGGACCCGAACCATATGGCCGAAGTCGGACCGGCGGGGCCAGATGGGCAAGAAATTCCCGTGAGTCTGGTATATGACCAGGTAGCGTTAGCCGCAAAGTATTCTCAACAGGATTGTAAGCTAGATAGCCTGTTGGATGGTATAGAGGAGGAATACAGTCAGTCCAAGTGATTGTGTAATTCAATGGACATAATTAGTCCCTAGCCGGATTAAAATCATTTGTCATGGCGGACCTTTTCGCTTCAGCCCCCGGATCCTATAGTCCGGGGTGTGTCCGAATACCCACTCAGTTATACAAAACCGGGGTATGCATGGAAACCCAGGCGTAGCGGTCATAAGTGCTTGAACAGACAAGTACCCAACTAGTTATGTTATATTACATGGATAGTAAGAAACATCTTCTAGGGAGAATAGTTCCGTTAGGGGTTCCTTTCCCTGGGTACGCATGCGACAATGCACATGTCCGGACTGCGAACGATGGCGCGGGATACAAAACTTCTGGGGATTTGTGTTGTAATAAACGAATACATCTTTTGTTCACCGACCGAATATTCTCTTAAGGAAGCTAGCTTTCGGCTTCACCCAGTCTGAGGTACACATCCGGCTGAACCGGCAGTAACAATCGCAGAGGTGCTCCCCTTATGCCCTAGCCGAATTAACGGGAACGTAGGGCATAAACACAAGAGCCAGGCAACCCATCTTGGCCACATCTTAAGTCATATCGATGCATATAATGGTGAAGAAAAGGTACATATGGAAAAAGAATGCATATTTGATGGGCAAAAAGCCATGTGAGTAATTATTTTTAGCTTCCGTATAGGAAGCCCCCAGGTATTGCTTACACACCTAGTGCAGCCGGAGTGATCCGGGAGTCCGCACTGTATTGAATACTTTGTGTGAAGAGGAAAAAGGTCGAGAAAGGAAAAGGGGTGGAGCATAATTAAAAAGGAGGGGCTAGGAGACGAACACTGAGTTCGGCGTTAGGCGTAGAATCTCCGGAGTCTGGCCGCGTTCCATGGGTTCGGCTAGAGACTATTATCGGATGCATTACATAAGCGGTACGCTCCTCCGATGAGAACTTTGTCAATGACGAAGGGGCCTTCCCACTTGGGTTTGAGCTTGTCCTTCTTCTTCTCCGGTAGGCGTAGAACGAGCTCGACAATATTTTAAGTTTTGGCCCACACTTCTCTGCTTTGATATCGTCGAGCCTGCTGCTGATAGAATGCGGAGCGGGCTTTTGCGACGTCGCGCTCCTCCTCCTGGGCATCCAAGTTATCCTGCCGATCTAACTCGGCTTCCTTCTCTTCATACATGCGTACGCGTGGAGAATCACATATTATGTCGCAGGGTAGTACTGCTTCCGCGCCGTACACCATAAAAAATGGTGTATATCCGGTGGTGCGATTCGGCGTGGTCCACAGCCCCCAGAGTACGGAGTCGAGCTCCTCGACCCAGTGCATATCCGACTCTGTCAAAGATCGCAGTAGTCTAGGTTTGATGCCGCTCATGATGAGAGCATTTGCCCGCTCTACCTGGCCGTTTGTTTGGGGATGGTAGATGGAAGCGTAATCAAGCTTAATTCCCATTTTTGCGCAGCAAATTTTCACTTCGTCGGCTGTGAAATTTGAGCCATTATCGATGATGATGTTGTGGGGACACCGTGTCGATGTAACGACCCGGATATGAAGTCTATTCTGGTCCGGATTAGGCCGTTTTGACTGGTTTGGCTTCTATCCATTTGGTGAATTTGTCCACCATGACCAATAAGTATTTTTTTTCTTATGGCTTCCCCCTTTAAGAGGTCCGACCATATCCAGCCCCCAGACCGCGAAGGGCCAAGTTATGGGGATTGTTTGGAGAGCGGTAGGGGGCATATGACTCTGATTGGCAAAGAGCTGGCAACTGACGCAATATTGAACAAGGTCCTATGCGTCTGCTTGGGCCGTCGGCCAATAGAAACCTGTACGGAAGGCCTTGCTGACTAATGCTCGAGCCGCGGCGTGGTGCCCGCCCAATCCGGCATGGATTTCAGCCAAGAGCTACCGCCCTTCCTCTTCGGAGATGCATCTTTAGAGCACTCCGGCAGCACTTTTCTTGTAGAGTTCCCCTTCGTAGACTTTGTAAGCTTTAGAGCGCCGGACGATGCAGCGTGCTTCATTTTCATCTTCGGGGAGCTCCTGCCTATTTAGGTAGGCCAAGAAAGGCTCGATCCACGGGCGATTACAGCCATGATTTCGTAATAAGGGCGTTATTTCGGTGGTAGAACCTCCGATTAGGTGCGATAGTTGAATGCGGGGGTGTATTCGGATCCGTGCTAGTATTGCGGACTCCCTTCCCATACTACGGATGGCTTGAACAACCGTTTCAAGAATATGTTAGGTGGGACAGGTCGCGTTTAAGCGCCCGATCGGCGAGGGCGTCCGCCGCTTGATTGTTTCTCGAGCCACATGGTGGAATTCGAGCCCCTCGAACCGAGCTAACATCTTGAGGACGGTGTTACGGTAGGCCGCCATTTTCGGGTCCTTGGCATCAAAGTCTCTGTTTATTTGTGATATTGCGAGGTTTGAATCCCCGCGCACTTCTAGGCGTTGAATGCCCATAGAGACTGCCATCCAAAGACCGTGCAACAGAGCCTCATATTCGGCTGCATTGTTGGAGTCTGTGTATAATATTTAGAGGACGTACTGGACCGTGTCTCCGGTGGGAGACGTCAGGACTACACCTGCTCCCAATCCGGCCAGCATTTTAGAGCCGTCGAAGTGCATGATCCAGTTTGAGTATGCGTCATACTCTTTAGGGAGTTCGGCTTCTGTCCATTCGGCGACGAAGTCAGCCAATACTTGCGACTTGATGGCCTGCTGTGGTTTGTATGTTATGTCGAACGGAAGGAGCTCGATGGCCCATTTGGCAATTCGGCCCGTAGCGTCGCGGTTATTTATTATGTCATTGAGTGGTACTTCGGAGGCCACCGTAATCAAACACTCTTGAAAGTAGTGTCGTAGCTTCCGGGATGCCATGAACACCGCGTATGCTATTTTTTGATAGTGTAGGTATCGGGATTTGCATGGGGTTAGGACCGTGGATACGTAATAAACCGGCTTCTGGAGCGGGAATTTGTATCTGTCAGCCTCTCGTTCAACGACGAGCACTGCGCTTACAACTTGATGTTTTGCAGCTATGTACAACAGCATAGGTTTGTCAATATTTGGCGCTGTTAGTACTGGATTACTGGCCAATAAGGTCTTTATTTCATCCAGTACGGCCGCGGCTGCATCCGTCCACACGAAGTGTTCGGTGCGCCGAAGAAGGCGGTAAAGAGGTAATGCCTTTTCTCCTAACCTGGAGATAAAGCGGCTTAGAGAAGCCACGCATCCGGCTAGTTTCTGGATGTGCTTGAGGTCTTTTCGTATAGCCAACTGTGACAGAGCTCGGATTTTTGCGGGATTCGCTTCAATTCCTCTATTGGAAACGATGAAGCTGAGTAGTTTCCCCGAGGGGACGCCAAAAATGCATTTTCCGGGTTCAGCTTGATGTCGTATGTCCGGAGATTGTCGAATGTACGCCTCAAGTCATCTATTAGGGTTTCGACGTGTCTTGTTTTTATGACCACGTCATCCACATATGCATCCACTGTTTTGCCGATTTGCTTTTCCAGGCATGTTTGAATCATGTGTTGGTAGGTTGCGCCGACGTTCTTAAGCCCAAAAGGCATAGTGTTGAAGCAGAAAGGGCCATATGGCGTTATGAAAGCTGTTGCAGCTTGGTTGGACTCTGCCATCTTTATTTGATGGTATCCAGAGTATGCGTCGAGGAAACACAGCGAGTTGTGTCCTGCTGTGGCATCGATGATTTGATCGATGCGAGGGAGGGGAAAGGGATCCTTGGGGCAAGCCTTGTTGAGGTCTTTAAAGTCGACACATAGGCGCCAGGATTTGTCCTTCTTTGGTACCATTACCGGGTTTGCCGGTAATCTGGATGCTTGATATCTCTGATGAATCCGGCCTCGAGTAGTTTGGCTAGCTCTTCCCCCATGGCTTGCCGTTTGGGCTCTGAAAACCGTCTTAGAGTCTGCTTGACCGGTTTGTATCCTTTTAGTATATTGAGGCTGTGTTCGGCCAATCTGCGTGGGATGACCGGCATGTCCGATGGGTGCCAGGCGAAGATGTCCCAATTCTCGCGTAAGAGGTCTCGCAGTGCAGCGTCCATCGCGGGGCTCAACTGTGTCCCGACGGAAGCTGTCTTCGTGGGGTCCGTTGGATGGACTTGAAATTTGACTATCTCGTCTGCGGGTTTAAATGAGGTGGACTTGGGTCGCTTGTCGAGTATCACGTCGTCCCTGTCCATGGTGGCCCGCAGTGTTGTTAACTCTTCGGCTGCTAGGGCCTCGGATAATGCCTCTAGGGCTAGTGTTGCGGTTTTGTTTTCGGTGCGAAGTGTGACGTCCGGATCACTGGCTAGAGTGATGATTCCATTGGGTCCGGGCATTTAAGCTTCATGTACCCGTAATGGGGTATAGCTTGAAAGCTTGTAAACGCGTCCCGCCCTAGAAGGGCGTGGTATCCGCTGCTAAAAGGAGCCACTTGGAATGTGATTTCTTTGGACATATAATTCTCCGGGGTGCCGAATACCATGTCGAGTGTGATTTTTCCCGCACACCGCGCTTCTCGACTAGGGATAATTCCCCTGAAGGTTGTGCCGCTTTGTTCAATGCGGCCTTTGTCAATTTCCATCTTGCTGAGTGTCTCTTCATAGATCAAGTTTAATCAGCTTCCGCCGTCCATGAGTACTTTAGTGAGCCTAAAGCCATCCACGATTGGGCTAAGGACCAGAGCGGTTGGTGCCCGGATAGTCTGGAATCGAGGTCGTCACTGGCATTGAAAGTTATAGTAGTGTCGTTCCAGGGGTTTATTTTGGCCATATGGCAAATTTCAGCGGAGCTTCGATGAGCTCGCTTGCGCCTATTGTTTGAGGCAAAAGTCTCGAAGACTGTTAGTACCGTATTGTGCTCGTTGGCGGGATGTTGTTCTGCAAGAAGATCCTTGCCACTTTTTGCAACCTGCCGGAGTATCCAACATGCCCTAAGGCTATGAGTTGGTGTTGTGTCCGGAGTGCTGTGGAGTTTACATGGCCCATTGAGCCATTCTTCCAATATGGTTCCCCGCCCCGGGGTGGGCTTCGGTTTCTTGGGGATTGGATCGACCGACTTACGATAGTTCGCCCGTTTAGCTCGGACAAAGGTTTTGGTGAGAGCCGGACTATCCCAAAATTCAGTTTGGGTTTTCCAGACGCTTTCCGTCACACAGTACTTCTGTACTATGGTTGCTAAGTCCACAAAGTGTACTATGTCACAGCGACTTATAGGATTAAGGATTCCTTTGTCCGTGCAGTTTTTGCAGAAAAGTGAGACTACGTCCTCCTTGCGGCAGTCCTCGACCTTGTTTAGAGCAAGGAGGAATCTGGCCCAGTAATGATGCACTGTCTCCTGGGGCTCTTGCCTGATATGGGAGAGACGATTTAAGTCCGTGTGGGTGGTTATAGCTGAATCCGGATTCTGATCCGATCTAGCACCCCGGGGCATGGGAGTTTCCGTGTTTGACAGCTCGGGATCTAGGACGCTGCCCAATTTTTACGGCCCCGTGACCGATTCTAAGTCCGGGACCCGAGTCATATCCTCCCCTGAGCGGGTGTCCGGCTCCGGGAGCCCGGCGATCCGGACATAATTCGTCCTCAAAATAGAGGGATAATCCTTGTGTGGTTCCTCCACTACCGCTATCTCATGGGTGGCCGGCGGGGATTTAATGTCCCTTTGGTCGGGTTTAATCCCGATCCGGTCATAGTCCGTAGCGACTCCCAAAGCGACGATGCAATCCAAGAGCTCATTAAGAGAAGAGAGCTCTATCAGATCCATCTGTTCGGCGAGTTCCTAATTGATGCGAAGTTTATGCGTGATGACCCGAGAAGCCATCGTCAGCGCGACAGCCAATGGGGCGGCCATGACGAAGCAGCCTAGTCGAAGAGTTTGGCCTAGAGCCAGAGCTCCCCCAGAGGTAACATTGTCCCTGACAACGAGATGGGCCATCGAGCCTTGCAGCAACGACACAGAGGAACTCTCAATGAAAGCACCAATGTCGGTGTCAAAACCGGCGGATCTCGGGTAGGGGGTCCCGATCTGTGCGTCTTAGGCTGATGGTAACAGGAAGCAAGGGACACAATGTTTACCCAGGTTCGGGCCCTCTCGATGGAGGTAAAACCCCACTTCCTGCTTGATTAATATTGAATATATGGGTAATACAAGAGTAGATCTACCACGAGATCGTAGAGGCTAAACCCTAGAAGCTAGCCTATGATGGTATGATTGTAATTGTGATCGGCCTTCTAAGGACCAACCTCTCCGGTTTATATAGACACTGGAGAGGGCTAGAGTTTACATGGAGTCAGTTACAAGGAAGGAAATACAACGTCCGGATCGCCAAGCTTGCCTTCCACGCCAAGGAGAGTTCCATCCGGACACAGGACGACGTCTTGAGTCTTGTATCTTCACGCTTCAATAGTCCGGACGATGTATATAGTCTGGCTGTCTGGATACCCCCTAGTCCAGGACTCCCTCATCTAGCACTAAGGAATATTGGTCGATAACCTTTTTCCTGGTTGGGAAATAGAAGCCTCATCAGAAAGTATGTGGTTTATGTGCACAAAACTGGGTACAATCTAATCTAAAAATAAAGCCTTGAAACTAAATCGCAAAATTATGTATCACACCTTTACTACAAAAAAGAGTAGAGCAACACTAGACTGACTCCAATCTTGTGATGATCCAACTTATGAGGAGAAACAATTGATTAAAATCACTATTTGTTGAATGGCCAATATCAATTTCATGCAACACCTCCTGATTAGCATAATTCCAAATGTTTACATGCATAAAAAGTATTAATATAGGAGTAAAATGAATCACCACGAACTCTCCAGCCTTTTCTCGTCCAATAGGTACAAGCAAGCACAATACATGGCCAAATTGTAAGGGGTGGATAGAGCATATTACAACCAGTTTCCCACTACCGCCTTCTTGACAAGGCCAAACCCAGGCCGACGCGATCCACTTCCCTGAGAAGTGGGAACACGCCGCTTAAAGTGCTCGATGCGCAGTCGCCGAGGCCAAGCTCGTTGGCGGGGATGAAATGGTCAAGCCATACCAAATGCGCGGGGGAGGGGGAAACGGGGCCGAGCGAGGGCGGGAAGAGACATGCGCAGCGCACCTTTGGCAGTGCTGACGCCCGATCTCGGTGTCTTGCCTTCATTAGGGACTACTTGGCCACCAATCAAGCTCCACTGAGCACGTTACCATCGTGACACCAACAAGCCTGGCCACCGTCGCCACTTCGACATCCGCAAGGCCGAGGTTGGCTTGCCGACACATGACCGCCCGATCTAGCCACCCGCCTCTCACTCCTTAGCCACCTGCCGCCCTCCTCAAAATTACCATGATCCCCGCCTTTATGGACCTGGGGCGACGAAGGGAGGAGGTGTCGGCCTAAACCTGGGGCGCGAGGTGGGGTCGCATGAGGAGGCGTGGACTAATGCAGAATCGGGCTATTGTCCCGGTTTGTAAGGGCCTTTAGTGCCGGTTCTGCAACCGGGACTAACAGATTTAGGGGTTTAAGGGTTTATGGTTTATTTTTCCTTTTAGTTTTGTATTTTCCATTTAACTCTTTTTTCATTTCAAACATATTTTATGCTACTACATATTGTACACGTTATGCATATACATAAATAGAATTTCTCGTAGAATCGATCATATATATATATATATATATATATATATATATATATATATATATATATATATATATATATATATATATATATATATATATATCATCAATTTCTCATACGACCATTCACGCACACACACATATAGGGTGGGTCTATTATGATAACACCCTTAAGACCTTATTCTAATAACACTTGTCCCTTATTCTGCTAACACCCTAGTCAACCTACCCACCCGCATACCCACGACCGCTTCTTCCTCCCACCTCCTACAGCGCGTGACACCCCCCAAATCCCCCACCTTCTTCTCCAGCCAACCCCCTCAACCTCCCTCGCCACGCCGCCACGCTCTCAGAGCCTGCCCACTCCCACCCCGCGCCGGTCAACCCCACCCCACGCCCACCCACTCCCATCCCCACCTTCTACTTCGCCCGCCTGGCTGCCGTGCCACCCCTCCACCTTCTTCCCCCCTCCCCTCTCCACCACCCACGGCGGGCCCCCTCAGCCGTCGGGGAGCCCACCCCACCTTCCCGCGCCAGCCCACCCATCACCGGTGACCCGCCACCTCCCAAGCTCCGTGTCCCCGCCGCTGGTCCCCACGGCACAACCCTCCACCTCACCTCCCATGTCGCCGGCAGCCGCATCCGCCTCATCGCGGCCAGATCTGTGTCACCAGGGGCGGATCCACCACCATCCCGAGCCCGGCCTGCCCAGCAAGCAGATCCGCACTGCCCCAGCCTCCCGCCCGCCGTGCCCCTGCTCGTCACCCCAGCAGCAAAGATCGGCCGGGCCACAACCTCCCACCGTGCGCGCCACCACCTCTCCGGGCTCGCCTGTGCTCCACCCCTCCCCAGATCCGTCGAGCATGCACCGGATCAGCCGATCCACGGCCATCGCGCCACCCCTCACCTCCCTTCCCTCCTTCCCAATCCGTGCTCCCTTTCACTACCATCAACAGCGAGGTCAATGGCCAAGGCCATGGCCACCACGCGTGTCCGCAACAGTGAGATTCCACCCTGTTGATGCACCGCAATTAGGTTTGGGTGGGCGCCACTGTCATCTGACGGCCGTGTGTGCAGTGCGGTTCAGCGACAGGGTAACCACCACTAGATTCGGGGCAAAACACCTCCCTCGCGACGAGCTGTAAATCCTTGGGCGATTTCTGCCCTATCAACCTGCATGGACATCGCCGTTGTAGTGGAGCAGCACCCGAGCTCCTCCTTCCCCTCGCCGGCGATGAGAGCACGGGTATCTCACTTAGCAATTTTAGTGGCCAGAGCGACCGACTACCGCGGTGCAGGCCACACGTGTTTTTGTTGGATTTAGTTTGCGTCTTGTGCAGTTTACTCAAAGAAGAGGTTCGCTTTGTGCTTTGTTGCTGTTCTGTTTGCGTCAATGTGCAGTTTAGTTTACTCAAGAAAGAAGTGAGCCCAGTAAGAAAAAGAAGAGAACATGGACGTTCATTTGAAGTTCATTTTGTTGTTTATGAGAAACGCGGAGAGAAAAAGGGCACTGCCTAGTGCATTTGAAGTTCATTTCTTGTAAGAATGGATGGTAATTTTGCTGTGTAGCTGCGTAAAAATAATGAATGTCTATGTATGGTTTGAAGCTCACTTTGTTCTCTCATGAAGTTCGCCATAAAACTACTTTGGCGTTCACTTGGTGATGCGAAACAAAAACACCTCGGAAAGCAGCTCACTTCTCATTACATGTGGTTCACTTGCTTAGTCCGTGTGGTCCACTCACCCATTCTATGCATGTAAAAAATAGTGAGTTTGAAAAAAAAACTCATGAAGTTCGCTTTCGGTAGTATCGCAGCCCGTTTACGGTAGTCTTGAGGTTCACTTTTCATAGTATTACGGTTCACCAACGCTCGACATGGAGTGCACTCCACCTCGTTTGGGAAAATTTACGTCCCATAAAAAAGAAATCATGCAGTGCACTTATCCGTCTGATGAAGTGCGGGTTTTAGTCTAAAGAAGTGCGGTTTGCTACCTCGTTTGAGAAAATTTACGTCCCACAAAAAAAGAAATCATGCAGTGCACTTGTCCGTCTGATGAAGTGCGGTTTGCTACCTCGTTTGGGAAAATTTACGTCCCGCAAAAAAGAAAACATATAGTGCACTTGTCGGTCTGATGAAGTGCAGTTTTTTTGGTCTGAAAGCAGTGCAGTTTTCTGTCTGATGCAGTACATATGACGATTTTGGGTCGCGAAAAAAATAGAGTACCCGCATTTTGTTAAAATCAAAATTGCTCTTAAACCGTAGGGAATCAGAGAGAGTGTTCTACATGAAAAAGTTGCACCTCGTTGATATATTTCTAATGGCGTATAATTCGAATCATTTCGACCAGAGGTTTACAAAAATTTCGTAAAAAATGGCCGTTGCCTCTCGTTGTCAGCCGCACGATTTTCAAAATTAACTAAAAACCGTAAGGAATCTCAAAAAATTTCCAACATACGAAAGTTGCGCCTTGTGTAGCTTTCCAATTGCGTATCATACTCCTCGTTTTGACAAACGGTTCAAAAACTAAAACTAAAACAATACCGGAAATTGAAAAAGTAAAAAAAAACATAATTCCGCGATTTAGTAAATTTGAAACAGTTCTTAAACCGTAATGAATTAGAAAAAGAAAGATATGAAAAAGATGCGCCTCGACGATATATTTCCAACGGCGTATCATTTGCTTTATTCCGATGAGCGGTTTAGAAAAAATCATGAAAAAATACGCTCGCTGCCACTCGTCGTTCGCCGCACCATTTTTGAAACTGCTCTTAAACTGCGAGGAATCTCGAAAGGTGTTCAACAAGGAGAAGTTGTGCCTAATCCATAGTTTTTCAATGGTATATTATACGCCCCGTTTCAATAAAAGGTTAAAAAACTAGAGCAAAAACAGTACCGAAAAAACACAGCGTGCAGTTTTTACGACACGAAATTCACTAGTGTGTATTGCAGTGCCATTGCTACAAAAAGTGCATGCAGTGCACTTGCTTTGAGTGTGCAGTGCGGGAAGTGTTATCAGAATAGTTATTCTGCTAATATTAGCAGAATATATATATATATATATATATATATATATATAATTTCTCGTACAATTTGCAGATCGATCATTACATGAAGGCATTACAGCGGGTAATGAAATTCTCCTTTGGGATATATGACCTGGTCGAGCAAAAATCCCGTTATTTCCTCTTAAATTGCTCGTACGCGATCTGTTGGTAGGAGCTTATCCCGCATCTCCAATATCTTTAAAGGAGATCAATATGAATGTATTAGTTTTGTGTATATATATTAGATCATGATAAAAAGAATTGTGAATAGTGTTCTAGAAAACGTACCCAAAGTTGTCTATCAGTTTTGGACCTTTCGGACGTCATCATGCGAATGTTCTCGCAAATGTGGTATGCACATAAATCAGTCCCCGGGGCCTGCCTCATGGCCTTTACGAGAATAGAATGCAATCAGATAATAATTAATCAAGCATGATAATGGTATTGAAACTAGAATTAAAGAGATAGTAGCTAGCTAGTACTAGCTACTTAATTAATTACCTTCGGTCGCACCCATGTCAGTTTTTGTTGCCACTGGCCTTCAACCTGTTTAATGAAATTTTCCCAAGCCCTGCCCGCCGGCAAAGAAAATGAATAAAGGAGTTATTAATTAGTTGATATCAGGAAATGAACTCAAGAGGCCGACAAAGTGTGATAATGATTTAAATTACCTGTTGACCATCCCCTTCACGATTGCATATTCACTAGTTTCTTTAGTTAGTGAGTCCAGTACTTGAACTTTTCCCTTGTCAACTTCAATGATTAACAAGATCCAGTGGAAACTGCATGCGCAGACGTTTGTATAATTAAGTGGGCATGTGCATATATAACTCATCAAAACTGCACCTTATTAACATCTAGCTAGTAAGCAAAAACAGAATTTGTAGTACAAGACAGTGTCACTCACCTGAAGTTGTAAGGAAGTAGTATTTCTGGTTGGGTATTTAGTTGCTTCAAGAACTCTAGCAAGCTTTTCTCTGTGTATGGTCGATCATATTCACGTGCCCATGTCTCTTGATTAATGGTATTTCGGTCAATGAACCCAATGCCATAGCGTCCAGCTTTTTTTATTTCATACATCTTCATTTTGCATAATACCACAAAAAGAATATAGTGAGGATAATTACAGGTAATGATCAACGAGCACTACCGCTAGCTAGAGACTTAAATTACAGAATGAAATCACTTAGAGACAATAGCAACTGACGATAGATTTGTCGAGTGCATCTTGATTGAATAACTAAAACAGTTCTTGAAACTCAACCCATAGAGTTTTTTCATGGAAGTAATGCTCTGGCTTGACTTTCACCACGAGGGACTCTCGATCGGTAGTCTTGGTTTCTCTCATGTACCATTCATGCAATTCATACATTCTCGTTGATAGACGCTTGATCTCCTCAGGCTTGACCAGAGGTTCGCCGCGGGCATATTTCCGTTTTAGTTCCTCCTGTTTAAAATTTTCCATGGGCTCGATCCCTAGGAGTTGATAAACACTAACACCGGCCTCTTTAGCCATCCTTCTATAATGGTCGGTTATTACCAGCTGATTGGCGCCGGTACTCGCATGTTTTGGTACAATGAGCGGGGGGATCGATTGCACCGCTTGTTCTCCCAGCCAAGGAATAGTTTTCCCGCTTTTTTTGCCAGCTGCTTGGCTCGAGATCGAGCTCTACTCCTTCTTTTCTTGTGCTTGATATGACTTCTTGATTTGGCGGCCATAGTCTGAGGCCCAATGCTTGGGAGGTGGTGGTTCAACCATACAAATAAAGTGGTCAACGACCTTCTCAGGTACTTTCTCCTTTGGCGGCGGTGTCGGTTTCGGTCCAAAATGGGCCCTCACTTGGGCTTGCACTTTGGCTTCGTTTTCCGCGTCAATCAGGTCGTAAGGCAACCCCCGAAGAGGCTTGAGGCTTGGACCAAATTTGTATTTCTTGCCTCCTGTTGTACCGCTAGACGCCGTAGCTACGATGCCTCTCTTCAGCTGTTGCTTAGGCGGCGGAGCCCGCTGAGGCGGCAGAGACGGCTGACGCGGTGCCTGACTTGGAGTGGGATGACTAGGCTGATGCGATGCCGGACATGGAAGAGGAGGAGTGGGCTGACGCGGTGCCGGACTTGGAGGAGGAGTGGGCTGATGGTACGTCTCCAACGTATATATAATTTTTGATTGCTCCATGCTATATTATCTACTGTTTTGGACCATATTGGGCTTTATTTTCCACTTTTATATTACTTTTGGGACTAACCTATTAACAGGAGGCCCAACCCATAATTGCTGTTTTTTTTGCCTATTTCAGTATTTTGAAGAAACGGAATATCAAACGGAGTCCAAACGGAATGAAACCTTCGGGAACGTGATTTTCTCACCGAATATAATCCAGGAGACTTGGACCCTCCGTCAAGAAAGAAAGGAGGTGGCCATGACGGTGGAGGGCGCCCCCCTAGGGCGCGCCCCTGCCTCGTGGGCCCCCCTTTGCTCCACCGACGTACTCCTTCCTCGTATACATACCTACGTACCCCCAAACGATCAGATACGGAGCCAAAAACCTAATTCCACCACCGCAACCTTCTGTATCCACGAGATCCCATCTTGGGGCCTGTTTCGGAGCTCCGCCGGAAGGGGAATCCACCACGGAGGGCTTCTACATCATCATAGCCTCTCCGATGAAGTGTGAGTAGTTTTCCTCAGACCTTCGGGTCCATAGTTAGTAGCTAGATGGCTTCTTATCTCTTTTTGGATCTCAATACAATGTTCCCCCCTCTCTCATGGAGATCTATTCGATGTAATCTTCTTTTTGCGGTGTGTTTGTTGAGACCGATGAATTGTGGGTTTATGATCAAGATTATCTATGAACAATATTTGAATCTTCTCTGAATTCTTTTATGTATGATTGGTTATCTTTGCAAGTCTCTTCGAATTATCAGTTTGGTTTGGCCTACTAGATTGGTTTTTCTTGCAATGGGAGAAGTGCTTAGCTTTGGGTTCAATCTTGCGGTGTCCTTTCCCGATGTGATGAGGGGCAACAAGGCACGATTGTATTGTTGCCATCGAGGATAACAAGATGGGGTTTTTATCATATTGCATGAATTTATCCCTCTACATCATGTCATCTTTCTTAAGGCGTTACTCTGTTTTCTTGAACTTAATACTCTGGATGCATGCTGGATAGCGGTCGATGAGTGGAGTAATAGTAGTAGATGCAGGCAGGAGTCGATCTACTTGTCTCGGACGTGATGCCTATATACATGATCATACCTAGATATTCTCATAATTATGCCCAATTCTGTCAATTGCTCAACAATAATTTGTTCACTCACCATAGAATACTTATGCTCTTGAGAGATGCCACTAGTGAAATCTATGGCCCCCGGGTCTATTCTCATCATATGAATCTTCTATCACTTTATTATTGCTTTGCCTTTTTACTTTGCCCTTTTATTTTAATTTGCATCTTTATACCAAAAATACCAAAAATATTGTCTATCATCTCTATCAGATCTCACTCTCGTAAGGGACCGTGAAGGGATTGACAACCCCTAATCGCGTTGGTTGCGTGGAGCTATTTGTTTTGTGTAGGTACGAGGGACTTGCGTGTAGCCTCCTTCTAGATTGATACCTTGGTTCTCAAAAACTGAGGGAAATACTTACTCTACTCTGCTGCATCGCCCTTTCCTCTTCAAGGAAATCCAACGCAGTGCTCAAGAGGTAGCAGGAAGATTTCTGGCGCCGTTGCCGGGGACTCTACGCAAAAGTCAACATACCAAGTACCCATCACAATCCCTTATCTCTCGCATTACATTATTTGCCATTTGCCTCTTGTTTTCCTCTCCCACACTTCACCCTTGCCGTTTTATTCGCCCTCTCTTTTCCGTTCGCCTTTATGTCTTTCTTGGCTCGTTTTCTCGCTTGGTTGAAATAGTTGAGTATTTATTCCTAAACATAGAAGCTAATATCTATGGATCCTCATCCGCTTGCCAATCTTTTTAAGAGATCCAATTATGATGAACCAATTCCTAGTGATTTGGATGCACTAGATTATCTTTATAAGCTTTTGCCTAAAATCCGTAAATCTGAAAATTGTGATGAAGTGCTTCATGATAGATCTTTGAATAAAAAGCATGATTGCAATGATTTTATTATAAATTCTATTGATGTAAATTATGCTAATAATATGCAAAACGCTAAGCTTGGGGATGCTAGTTTTGCTATGTCCAATAGTCATGATTGGGGAGATTCTTCTTATGATCTTGAAAATTTATTTAAGCCCCATGATGAATATAAGATTGATAATAGTGTTTGCAATAATATTTAAAGTGGGTTTGGAAGAGTATCAACTTTAGATCCCACATATTTGGATAACATTCAATCTTATGGAATTTTGGATAAAAGTGGGCTTGGAGAAATCATGACTTTAGTTAATGATAATCCCACTATTTTGGAAGAGTGTCAACTTCGCATGCATGTGGATCGTGTTGAGAATATGTTATGTGATAGCTATTTTATTGAATTTTCCTATGATCCTACATGTAATTATTATGAGAGAGGGAAATATGGTTGTAGGAACTTTCATGCTACTAAATTAACTCTCATTATGTTGAGATTGCTATTGTCTCTTTCCGCTTCCTTGCATATGCTAGTTTGATTTGTTTGCCTATAAGATGCCTATGCATAGGAAGTATGTTAGACTTAGATGTGGTTGTCACATGTTTTATGATGCTCTCTTTGTGCTTCAATTCTTGTCTTTTATGTGAGCATCATTGAAATCTCAACGCCTAGCTAAAAAGGCTTTAAAGAAAAGCGCTTGTTGGGAGACAACCCAATATTTTTCCTTGCTGATTAGTAATAAATAATCCATCTACCTTCTGTTTGGATGTGGTTTTATGTTTTAATTAGTGTTTGTGCCAAGTTAAACCTATAGGATCTTCTTGGATGATAGTTATTTGATCTTGCTGTAATTTCTAGAAACTTTCTGTTCACGGAAACAATTGTCAAAAATCACCAGAACGTGATAAAATAGTGATTCCAATTGCTGCTGATCAATAAACAAATTTCCTAGGTCTTCCTATTTTGGCTGATATTTTGGAGTTCTATAAGTTTGCGTTAGTTACAGACTACAGACTGTTCTGTTTTTGACAGATTCTGTTTTTCGTGTGTTGTTTGCTTATTTTGATGAATCTGTGGCTAGTAAAATAGTTTATAAACCATAGAGAAGTTGGAATACAGTAGGTTTAACACCAATATAAATAAAGAATGAGTTCATTACAATACCTTGAAGTGGTCTTTTGTTTTCTTTCGCTAACGGAGCTCACGAGATTTCTGTTGAGTTTTGTGTTGTGAAGTTTTCAAGTTTTGGGTGAAATCTTTTGATGGATTATGGAACAAGGAGTGGCAAGAGCCTAAGCTTGGGGATGCCCATGACACCCCAAGATAATCCAAGGACACCAAAAAGTCAAAGCTTGGGGATGCCCCGGAAGGCATCCCCTCTTTCGTCTACTTCCATCGGTAATTTTACTTGGAGCTATATTTTTATTCACCGCATGATATGTGTTTTGCTTGGAGCGTCTTGTATGATTTGAGTCTTTGATTTTTAGTTTACCACAATCATCCTTGCTGTACACACCTTGTGAGAGAGCCACACATGAATTGGAATTTGATAGAATACTCTATGTGCTTCACTTATATCTTTTGAGCTATATAGTTTTGCTCTAGTGCGTCACTTATATCTTTTAGAGCACGGTGGTGGATTTTTTATATAAAAAATATTGATATCTCATGATTCACTTAGATTATTTTGAGAGTCTTAATAGCATGGTAATTGCTTAATAATAATAATATGCTTGGTATTCAAGATTTGTAAAACTTTCTTTTGAGTGCGTTGAATACTAAGAAAAGTTTGATGCTAGATAATTGTTTTGAGATATGAAGATGGTGATATTAGAGTCATGCTAGCTGAGTAGTTGTGAATTTGAGAAATACTTGTGTTAAAGTTTGTGATTCCCGTAGCATGCACGTATGGTGAACCGTTATGTGATGAAGTCGGAGCATGATTTATTTATTGATTGTCTTCCTTATGAGTGGCGGTCGGGGACGAGCGATGGTCTTTTCCTACCAATCTATCCCCCTAGGAGCATGCGCGTAATACTTTGATTTGATAACTTCTAGATTTTTGCAATAAGTATATGAGTTCTTTATGACTAATGTTGAGTCCATGGATTATACGCACTTTTCCCATCCTTCCACCATTGCTAGCCTCTCTAATACCGCGCACTTTTCGCCGTTTTCATACACCCACCATATACCTTCCTCAAAACAGCCACCATACCTACCTATCATGGCATTTCCATAGCCATTCTGAGATATATTGTCATGCAACTTTCCACCGTTCCATTTATTATCACACACTCCATCATTGTCATATTGCTAGCATGATCATGTAGTTGACATCGTATTTGTGGCAAAGCCACTATTCATAATTCTTTCATACATGTCACTCTTGATTCATTGCATATCCCGGTACACCACCGGAGGCATTCACATAGAGTCATATTTTGCTCTAAGTATCGAGTTGTGATTGTTGAGTTGTAAGAAAAATAAAAGTGTGATGATCATCATTTTTAGAGCATTGTCCCAAGTGAGGAAAGGATGATGGAGACTATGATTCCCCCACAAGTCGGGATGAGACTCCGGATGAAAAATAAAAAAAAAGAAAAAGAAAAAAAAGGCCATAAAAAAGAGAGAAAAGTCCCAAATAAAAAAATGAGAGAAAAAGAGAGAAGGGATAGTGTTACTATCATTTTACCACACTTGTGCTTCAAAGTAGCACTATGATCTTCAGGATAGAGTCTCATTTTGTCACTTTCATATACTAGTGGGAATGTTTCATTATAGAAATTGGATTGTATATTCCAATGATGGGCTTCCTCAAAATGCCCTAGGTCTTCGTGAGCAAGCGAGTTGGATGCACACCCACTTAGTTTCTTTTGTAGAGCTTTCATATACTCGTAGCTCTAGTGCATCCGTTGCATAGAAATCCCTACTCACTCACATTGATATCTATTGATGGGCATCTCCATAGCCCGTTGATACGCCTAGTTGATGTGAGACTATCTTCTCCCTTTTTTCTTCTCCACAACCACCATTCTATTCCACATATAGTGCTATATCCATGGCTCACGCTCATGTATTGCGTGAAGATTGAAAAAGTTTTGAGAATGTCAAAAGTATGAAACAATTGCTTGGCTTGTCATCGGGGTTGTGCATGATTTAAATACTTTGTGTGGTGAAGATAGAGCATCGCCAGACTATATGATTTTGTGGGGATAACTTTCTTTGGCCATGTTATTTTGAGAAGACATAATTGCTTTGTTAGTATGCTTGAAGTATTATTATTCTTATGTCAATATGAACTTTTGTCTTGAATCTTTCGGGTCTGAATATTCATGCCACAATTAAGAAGAATTACATTGAAATTATGCCAAGTAGCACTCCACATCAAAAATTCTTTTTTATCATTTACCTACTCGAGGACGAGCAGGAATTAAGCTTGGGGATGCCTGATACGTCTCCAACGTATCTATAATTTTTGATTGCTCCATGCTATATTATCTACTGTTTTGGACCATATTGGGCTTTATTTTCCACTTCTATATTACTTTTGGGACTAACCTATTAACCGGAGGCCCAGCCCAGAATTGCTGTTTTTTGCCTATTTCAGTGTTTCGAAGAAACGGAATATCAAACGGAGTCCAAACGGAATGAAACCTTCGAGAATGTGATTTTCTCACCGAATATGATCCAGGAGACTTAGACCCTCCGTCAAGAAAGAAAGGAGGTGGCCACGAGGGTGGAGGGCGCCCCCTAGGGCGCGCCCCCTGCCTCATGGGCCCCCCTTTGCTCCACCGACGTACTTGATACGTCTCCAACGTATCTACTTTTCCAAACACTTTTTCCCTTGTTTTGGACTCTAACTTGCATGATTTGAATGAAACTAACCCGGACTGACGCTGTTTTCAACAGAACCACCATGATGTTGTTTTATGTGTAGAAAAGAAAAGTTCTCGGAATGTCCTGGAAATCCACGGAGGCACTTTTTGGAATTTATAAGAATTATTGGGTGAAAGAAATACACCAGGGGCCCACGGCCTGTCCACGAGACAGGGGGGCGCCCCCTAGGGCGCTCCCCCTATCTCGTGGGCCCCCTGGACCTCCTCCGACCTCAACTCCAACTCCATATATTCCATCTCGGGGAGAAAAAAATCAGAGAGAAAGTTTCATCGCGTTTCACGACACGGAGCCGCCGCCAAGCCCTAATCTCTCTCGGGAGGGCTGATCTGGAGTCCGTTCGGGGCTCCGGAGAGGGGGATTCGTCGCCATCGTCATCATCAACCATCCTCCATCACCAATTTCATGATGCTCACCGCCGTGCATGAGTAATTCCATCGAAGGCTTGCTGGACGGTGATGGGTTGGATGAGATTTACCATGTAATCAAGTTAGTGTTGTTAGGGGTTTGATCCCTAGTATCCACTATGTTCTGAGATTGATGTTGCTATGACTTTGCTATGCTTAATGCTTGTCACTAGGGCCCGAGTGCCATGATTTCAGATCTGAACCTATTATGTTTTCATGAATATATGTGTGTTCTTGATCCTATCTTGTAAGTCTGTAGTCACCTATTATGTGTTATGATCCGACAACCCCGAAGTGACAATAATCGGGATACTTCTCGGTGATGACCATAGTTTGAGGAGTTCATGTATTGACTATGTGCTAATGCTTTGTTCCGGTTCTCTATTAAAAGGAGGCCTTAATATCCCTTAGTTTCCGTAAGGACCCCGCTGCCACGGGAGGGTAGGACAAAAGATGTCATACAAGTTCTTTTCCATAAGCACATATGACTATTTACGGAATACATGCCTACGTTACATTGATGAACTGGAGCTAGTTCTATATCACCCTATGTTATAGCTATTGCATGAGGAATCGCATTCGGCATAATTATCCATCACTGATCCATTGCCTACGAGCTTTTCATATATTGTTCTTCGCTTATTTACTTTTCCGTTGCTACTGTTACAACTACTACAAAAACCCAAAAACATTTATCTTTACTTTTGCTACCATTACCTCTATTATCATACCACTTTTGCTACTAAATACTTTGCTGCAGATACTAAGTTATCCAGGTGTGGTTGAATTGACAACTGAACTGCTAATACTCAAGAATATTCTTTGGATCCTGTCGTGGAATTAACACGTCAGATGTCCTTAGTGTCAGGACTTAGTCGCGAGGCCGACGCATCTATGTGGTAGCTTGAGAGGGGTTGAGCGGAATCGAGAGACGCAACACAAGACAGGGATTTAGACAGCTTCGGGCCCCGGGAAACATCATCCGGTAAAAACCCTACATGCTGTTTGAGGCTAGGTCTCATTATCATCACGAGGAGTCGTAGTAATCCGGCTCTCCTCTTTGTGTCTAGCCCTAAGATTGTTTCTTCTTGCTTGTAGCTTGTCCCTCTTTGGGAGCCCTGCCCTCCTTATATAAGTTGAAGGGGCGGGTTACATGTGAGTCCTACTAGGATTAGGACAAACCTATCTCTAATACAAACCGGATACAAGTCCAGGTCGTAACTCCTTGTAAGACAAATATTCCTTATGCCTTTCCTCATAAACCGGCCCACCGTAGTTGAACCGGCCTTCATGAACCGCCAGTCGGGCCACCGGGTCTTGTCGCTCCTCTGACCCGCTTGCCGGATTACCAATGAACCATAAACCGCCCGGTCGCCGGTGAACCGCCAAGTGTCGTGGGTTCTTGAGGTAAACCGCCAAGTCCGGCCGGGTTATACTTCCAGCCGGTTTACACCGCGGGGTATATCCCCGACATTAGCCCCCAGTTTAATTTGGATTTATCCATGTTAAACTGATCATGTGAAATAAATACAAGAACAAACTTGACAGATTATGCTCCGGGTTAAGAATTCTTGTAAACCGGCATCTGATCATCCTTAAATCCTTGTCATTTCCTCCTTCTAGAAAATCCGGTTTAATAGGCCAGCTCCATACTCAACTTGTTGACATTGGTTTCTCATAGAAAATATATTGTGAAGAATAACTCCTTTGATTCAGCTCCCAATGCTTAAAAACAATATCGGTCCTTGAAATACTCATCCAATCTTCAGCCGGTGTAAGGACATAGAACTTGCCGGTTTATCATTGCCAAAACTGCCGGGTTATAAAAACTGATAATTCCAGGTTATGATTGTTGCCAACGCCGGGTTATGATTGTTGCAGACACCGGGTCAATCTGGTTTGCTCAAGACTGAGAATTTTGAAAATATTTCTCCTTATATGCATATTACTCTTAGCCGCCAAGTCTTGAGCGAGAACAAAGTTATGGTTTAAGACTTGCTTCAATATCAATCTGCCACTTTTGAAGAAATCCATGTTGTTCATCCCGGTCACTAGTAAAAACTGAACACTCCATATTATGTAGCCCCAAGTGCGGGTTGTCATGCTTGCGACAACCAGGACTTGAAATTGCCTTATACTCATAAAACTTCAGCCGATGTAACCCCCAAGGGCGGGTCATTTATGCAATAATGAGCGGGGACTTTGTAAATATAATCATGTAGATTTGAGCAATGATATGTAGCCCCCAAGGGCGGCTCGATAAGATAACATTGAGCTAGGACTTGATATATACTTCAATGAAAATAACATCATATGATGTAACCCCATCATGGGCTTGAATCCACGTCCATAAGGTTAAGAGCCTTGTGCTTTACCAAGCTGAGCGATGGACCCTTCAATATAATGGATTTAACTTGTGTACCTTGAGTTGTTGACAGGAGCAATTGGTAGCCCCCAAGGGCGGCTCATTATAATGTGATGAGTCGGGTCTTCAATAATATGAGCAAAAATGACTTTGCATTAGCCCCAAGTGTCATGGTGCATGCTTGCGGCGACATGAGACTTGCATATTTGATGTAATCTCAACTTGAATAATGTAGCCCCCAAGTGCGGGTCGTAAGCCTGCAGCGACTCGGGACTATTCCTTCCATTGTAGAATAAATCATATCCGTTGACAATATGATAGCCATTGCGCTTAACGCGACTTTGAAAACCTTAATCATAATCATGGTTATTGATAACCAAAATAAAAATCCAGCCATGTTGGCTATTTGAATAATATATCCAATGATTTATAAGCGCATGATTCCAATGGCGCAATCCAAATATATCTTGGCGACTTATAGCGAAAGCTAGGCGGGTCAATAAACACCGGATTATAAGTGATTATGTCTTGACAACTTGTAGTTGAAAGTCGAGCGGGTTAAAGAACACGGGTTAATTTGATGACTATTAGTCATGCCGGTCGAGAGACGCCGGTTCAACATAAAATTTATCAAAAGAGAACAAAATCTTGACAAAGGCAAATAAAACCGTGTAGTCGAGGCTTTTCAAGGGCTGCCAGCCCAAATTGAGGCTTTTCATGGGCTGCCGGGCCGCTGAGTTAAACCATTTGACAAAGCCTTTTAAGATGGGCCTCCAACTAACCAATCGTCGTTTTAACTTTGACAAGTTCAGGGTCTCGATGAGAGTAACTATCAAGCGTTAAGTGGGTCATGCCAGGATTACTCGGATAGGAGTGGCTTACTTGATGAAGGCAGGTTAACCCGGAGTTTTAGGTGAATACACCAGGCTTCCAAGCCGTGGGTCGATACCGGTTACAAGGGTCCTTTCAAACTCTTTGGTATTTGACACAAAGAGCCCCAAGTAACTTTGTGAGCTGTGCTCAATGGGTGCCTATGTTTGAGTTGTGCTTAGCAACAAGACTCTCTTTGGCCCCTTGGGTGTAAAGCTCCCAAGCTTTGTTCTCGCGTGATAGCGGGTTAATGGACTCCGCTTTGCAGCGAAGCCCCATGTGATATATTTCGAGCTGTGCTGCTTGGTGCCTATGTTTTGAGTTGTCTTGTGCAACAAACTCTCTTTGGCCCTGATGATAATATTGTCTTGATAGCCGCAGCAAGGCGGTAGTAACGCCATGTTCTCTTTGGTGAATACACCTTGAGCGGATGTTTGAACGGATTTGAGAGCTTTGAAAGCTTGAGCCGGATATTTGAACCGGTTTTGAGAGCTTCAAAGCTTTGCGAGAGAGAGATGTCTCTTGAACCGGATTGTAAACCGGAATCTCTATTTTGAACCGACAAATTTCGACGGCCTTTAAATTTTCATCAATATGGCGGTGTCCTCCGGAACGGGTTATCATTCCTCAATGACCCGGAGCTCCGAGTCATGTCATTGTAGCCCCGAGTCTTAAGACTACTCGAGGAGTTGGCTTGAGACTCTCCATACTTGACCGTGATACAAACCGGCATGAGTCATTCAACATCTCAGTGATATAACTTGTCCTGCACTGGAAAACACCGCGGAGTTGATGATCACCATGGTGAAGCTGAAATCAATCACGGGCGAGCCGGCCACGGGAGCCGATAGATGAGTCGGCCGCGGTGTTGTAATCCGGTGCGAACGGGCAAGTTGTCCTCCTTGTTTTAAGCCGGCACGGACGGGCGAGTTAGTCCCGTGTGTTGATGAAACGGGGGACGGCGGCCTACCCGTGTAGCCGTCCAGCATCATGGCACGGACCAGCCCTAATGCGATAATCTTGGCGCACGCCCCTTTGCGACACCTTTATAACAAATAATGGTCCTGCCCAAAAATAGCGAAGACCAGAGTAATTGTTCTTTGATAAAAACAATATGCATCAAAAATAAATAAACAAGATATATAGCACCTGGTATTTTTTTTGGATGATCACGGACGCTGGACGTGCTTGGATCAAAAATAACCGGACAGATGCACGCCTAATGTATCCTTGAGCACCCGTCATTTGGATAATATCAAGTTGCGATTGAACAATGTGAGGCACTAGAAATGCATGGAAAGTGAATATTATATGCATGTCATTAGCACTTTCCGCGCATAATCCATGCACGTAGCCGGTTCCTTTTGGTTCCAAACAAGGCCGCAGAGGCGACGCATCTTTAACAAGGTTGGAGATGATGATTTGACGACAGCTGCTCTCCGCGAGAGTGGTCGTCGTAAGTCAGGGCAGAGGCGAGCCATCGCAGCGAGTTTGGCAAGGCGGAGCCTGGCGGCGAGACAAGGCGGTTGGCGCGGGCGGCTGCGTAAGCCGTTCATGGCGAGTCGGTGGCTCAACGCGACGGTTCGGCGGGCCCGAGTTTAGTGATGATCCGCGGCTCGGCGTGACGTTAGTGATGATCCGGCAGCGGCTCAAGGCGGAGCAATTCACGGTCGCGTGGCTCGGGCTCAGCCCGGAAGCGGCGAGGCAGGTTGCCGGACGGCGTGGACGCGTGGTAACCCGGCGGCATGGCAGGCCAGCGAGCCCACGGGCGCGGGTCGGCGATCTTGATGCCATGGTGTTAACCCGGCACGAGGCAGACGGCGGGTTGAACCACGCTCCAACGCGTGGTGTTAATCCGGCAAGGTGAACTCGAGAGGCGGATGGCTTGAAGCGGTGAAGGATGATGGATCCGAGTCAGCTCGGCGAGAGAGCTAGTTCGGCGTGAGGCCACGGGCAAGCCGCCCGTGGAATCCATGGCGATGGAGATGAACCGTCAATGGAGATGAACAAGCGGCGATTCGCCCTTAATTGAGCTGGGCGCTGCGACTTATTGCGGCGAACGGCGTCGATGACTGAGCGAAAACTGCAGCGCAAGTGACTCATAGTGAACCCCAATATAGTTTAATGTTCCATGACGGGTTAGTAGAGGCGCGGCGGCGGTTTTTCGGCGAGTGGGCGCGCCGGCTGGGCGGCCCGAGACGGAACAGCTGCGGCGGCGTGGCGACTCAACACGAGGCGAACGGCGAGAGGTCGGACGAGCGGGCTAGCCCAAAACCGAGAACAGGCTCATCACTAATTGGTTTTTGAGAGCTCACGTGATCAAATACATGCCTTCAAGTAATATTTCGTGGTAGGAGTATTCTGTTGCCATCAATGTGCAACCAGAGGTATCTGAAATTTCATCGATTAGTACTCGGAGTAGATGATGAGCATTTGGGGAAACAACTTGAAGCAGCATCGCGGCGTCTCATGTCATGACGATGGCGCCGGCGACTTAGCTCGAAACCGGGCAAGGGCGGCTGAGAACGAACGATGGCGGCCCATGGCAATGTGGGCGGCACAGAACCGGCCGGGCGGAGCGGAACAGGCTGCGATCATGCCGGCTTAGGCGCGGCCACGGCGGCTCAAAGTGCGGCCTCGGCAGCTGGAGGCGAGCAACAACGGCTGGCGGCCCTGAATCAGGTGTAGTGTGGCAGACTCATGGCGTTTCCCTGGCGGCGGCGGTGTAGGAGTCCGGGTTGTGGTCCTTCTTCTTCTCTTTTACAGGATCCATATTGACCAAGGCTGCAGGATTTGCCGCCGATAGCTTGCCTCGATCAATCTCTATTTTCCTTGGTAATCACGTGCTAAACCCACGTAATAGCTTTTCCTTTTTCAATTCTTGAATTAACCTCTGGGAGATTCCTTGCATGCGAGTTTGACAAGAGAAGAAGCCGATTTTGACTTCAGGTGATGTACTAGTCGAAGGTACACCATTGAGCTTGATGTTTGATGTGATGGAATAGCTTCGCCGTTGTTGCTTACGGTTCTGCTTTGGGGACTAGCAGTCATAGTTCCGTTGATGTCTTGAGAATTTAAACCGTGTCTAATCAGAAAAGGTTTGAGACAACAGCGGTCTCGGCGACTCTGACGCTGGCGGCGTCAACTCGCCGAAAGTGATCCGGCCATGATGGATCGCCCGTCGTGTGTGGTGTGCACAGAGGCATCCATAATTTCTCTTCTTTAACTTAACCTCACGGATCGTAAAATCTGAAGCGATGAACCCAAAGTTGATGCAGATCCTCGAGCTGAATCTTTCTTATCAAAATTGCGAACTTCTTGATCCCTGAAAGAGATCCTTCAAGAACTCAACACCACGTGCTGCGGCCCCCCAGTGGGCGCCAACTGTCGTGGAATTAACACGTCGGATGTCCTTAGTGTCGAGGACTTAGTCGCGAGGCCGGCGCATCTATGTGGTAGCTTGAGAGGGTTGGCGGAATCGAGAGACGCAACACAAGACAGGATTTAGACAACTTGGCCCCGGAAACATCATCCGGTAAAAACCCTACATCTTTGTTTGAGGCTAGGTCTCATTATCATCACGAGGGAGTCGCCGTAATCCGGCTCTCCTCTTTGTGTCTAGCCCTAAGATTGTTTCTTCTTGCTTGTAGCTTGTCCCTCTTTGGGGAGCCCTGCGCCTCCTTATATAAGTTGAAGGGGCGGGTTACATGTGGAGTCCTACTAGGATTAGGACAAACCTATCTCTAATACAAACCGGATACAAGTCCAGGTCGTAACTCCTTGTAAGACAAATATTCCTTATGCCTTTCCTCATAAACCGGCCCACCGTAGTTGAACCGGCCTTCATGAACCGCCAGTCGGGCCACCGGGTCTTGTCGCTCCTCTGACCCGCTTGCCGGATTACCAATGAACCATAAACCGCCGGGTCGTCAGTGAACCGCCAAGTGTCAGCGGGTTCTTCAGGTAAACCGCCAAGTCCGGCCGGGTTATACTTCCAGCCGGTTTACACCGCGGGGTATATCCCCGACAGATCCCCTTGTGTCCAATCAATAAATTTGGGTTGAATACTCTACCCTCGAAAGCTGTTGCGATCCCCTATACTTGTGGGTTATCAAGACTAATTTCTGGCGTCGTTACCGGGGAGCATAGCTCTATTCTCTGAGTCACTTGGGATTTATATCTGTTGATCACTATGAAGAACTTGAAAGACGCTAAAACCAAGATTTTTCCCTCAACTACGAGGGGAGGTAAGGAACTGCCATCTAACTCGCACTAGATTCTCCTTCCGTTATTAGTAGGCTTGCGACACCTAAACCTGCTCTGCTATGAATTACGATATGTCGCATGTTATTGATGATGCCACTTCGCTATGCATGATGAAACTACTTACATGCGTGATACTACTTTGCCATTAGGTGAATTTCTAGATGAACAACTTGCTAGAGTTAGGGGGGATGAAATTACTGAAGATCCTATTACTGATGATAGTGATGATGAAGGTTCCCCCAATGATTATGTTTTACTTGTTGTTCCTAAGGGTTATGTTATGAATGAAAAAGCTGCTCTGGAAATCCTTGCTTGCAATGATAGAAATGATCTTAATAAATTATTAGCTAAATGGAAGCAGCAGTCTCTTAATGCTAGAATGAAACCCGACCCTGCTTTTGCAACTTCACCTATTTGTGTTACTGATAAGTATTAAGAATTCTCTGTTGATCCTGATATTATTACTTTAGTTCAATCTGATCCTTTTTATGGCCTTGAATCTGAAACTGTTGTGGCACATCTTACCAAGTTGAATGATATAGCCACCCTATTTACTCATGATGAGAAGTCCCGTTATTTATATATCCTTAAGATATTTCCATTCTCATTAAAGGGTGATGCCAAGACTTGGTATAATTCTCTTGCTCCTCGTTGTGTGCGTAGTCCCCAGGATATGATTTATTACTTCTCTGCTAAATATTTCCCTGCTCATAAGAAACAAGCTGCCTTGCGGGAAATATATAATTTTGTGCAAATCAAAGAAGAGAGTCTCCCACAAGCTTGGGGGAGGCTTCTCCGGTTACTTAATGCTTTTCCTTCTTAAGAAAAATGAAATGCTTGATTAGACCTATTTTCTTACGTATGCGCTTAACTGATATGCTTAAAGTAAATCCTTATGCCAAGTATATGAAGGATATCATCACAAATAAAATAAAGATACCGAAAGCTGAAATTTCCACCATGCTTGCTAATTACACTTTTAAGGGTGGAATACCAAAGAAACTTGGAGATCCGGGTGTACCAACTATACCATGCTCTATTAAAAGAAATTATGTTAGAACTGCTTTATGTGATCTCGGAGCCGGTGTTAGTGTTATGCCTCTCTCTTTATATCATAGACTTGAATTGAATAAGTTGACACCTCTGAAATATCTTTGCAAATGGCTGATAAATCAACTGCTATACACTGCCGGTATTTGTGAGGATGTGCTGTTGTGGTTGCAAATGTCACTATCTTAACGAACTTTGTTATTCTTGATATTCCGAGGGCGATAGTATGTCTATTATCCTTGGTAGACCTTTTCTTAATACTGCAGGGGCTGTTATTGATTGCAACAAAGGCAATGTCACTTTTCATGTTAATGGTAATGAGCATACGGTACACTTTCCGAGGAAACAATCTCAAGTTCACAGTATCAACTCTATTGAAAAAGTTCCAACTATCATTTTTGGAGGTTTCAAATTTCCTCTCCCTACTGTCAAGAAAAAGTATGATATTCTTATTGTTGGGGATTTTCATATCCCCGTTGAGGTAACTTAGTGTTATTCGAAATTTCTCCGGTTCCGTGTTATTCGGAATGAGTTCGTTAACAAGACTTGATCAACCTTGTTAGTGGGTTCATTTTGATGATCACGAGATGGATGAAACGAGAAGGCACAACCTTCTGTACTCTCTTTTTTACTTTCTGTTATTTAGAATAAATAAAGCAAAAATAGTATTATCCGTCTGTGTTTTGAATTATCCGTGCATTAAAAAAATAGTCCAAAAATAAAAGTGCTGCAAATGCCCTGCAAATCTAGTATGATTTTTTCTGGAATATTTAAGGATTTTAGGCACTGAAAACACTGCAGAAGGGGCAAGCACCAGGCCATGAGAGAGGAGCCCCCCAGAGGGCGCGCCCCTATCTCGTGGGCCTGGTGGCCCCCTCCACTTATGCCAGACACCACACACTTCATCTTCTACCCAAAAAAAATCCCCATCCAGCTCAAGTACGAGTTCTAGCTCATTTTGCTGCGATTTTCGATCTCTTAGCTCGAAGCTCCATTCGCAAAACTGCTTTGGGAGATTGTTGCTTGGTATGTGACTCCTCCATTGGTCCAATTGGTTTTTGTTCTAGTGCTTTATTCATTGCAAATTTTTGCTGCATAGGTGACCATGTTCTTGAGCTTGCATGTTAAATTTTTGAGGTCCCAAGCAATTCCAATGCATGATATAGGCTTTAGGCACTTGTAGGAGTAGTTGCTATCAATCTTGTTCAGTTTTATTCACTTTTATTTTGAAGTTACTAAAATTTTAGAAATTTTCACAAAAATAAATATGCTTAGAAGAATGTACCAAGGAGGTTCCTCGGCAAATAAAGGGCCAAGGATTGCTATACGTGAGCAAGATGTTGAATTGCCGAGGGAAGCAAATGTACGAGCTTGTGAGTGGCCATCCGATGATTTTATGGTCGAAGTAGGCTTCAAGGAGAAATTTGACGCATATGTGCGTAATGCCGAGCTGGAGGACTTCTTACAAGATAAGTGTCCGTAGTACTATCAGTTGACTGATTCTTTTGTGCGGAGGTTCAAATATAACTGTTCGCGTAATTCTCCTAGTGTCATGTTTGATATTTATGATACTTCTTATACCATGGATTTAGAGGATTTCACAACTGCTTGCAAACTCCCGCAGTGGGGTAATATTAATGATCCTCCCAAATCTGAATTTAGATATTTTCTTGCTAGTATTACTGACGTAGCACAAGCTACCATAGGGAGCATTCATTTTCCTGCTATACATTACTTTGCTCTCTTTATTGGTAGATGCATTAACAGTAAGGATGAAGTATGTCACATGTGTGCCCCTGATCTTTGTGTCCTCGAGAGTGTTGTGTCAGGTTATAAAGGTTATAACTTGGGGGCAATAGTTGCACATAGGTTGCAGAATAATAGTAGAAAGGGTGATTTATTTGGAGGAATTTATGCAACCCGTGTGGCTAACTTTCTTAATATAGCTCCACGAGAGGGGGATATGATTTTACCTCCTGTTTATTTGGATAAAGAAGCTATGTTCAGTCATCATTTTCTTGAGAGGAATGAACAATTCCTCCATTATCGACTAATCTATGACAGACGCAACATCGTCCCTGTTACTCTTCCTGCCCCTACCTTTTTTATTATCAGGCAAGAGGAAGATACGTTGTCACCAGGGAGGAAGCAACTGAGTATGAGAGAGGAATGAAGGCAGCTCGCCAACACGCTGCCGCTCAGGAGGCGATCGCCTCTGCATCTCAGTACAACCCCAGTTTCACTTATGGATATCAGCCAGGCGGTCCTTGGTACTACACCAACTTAGGCCAAAAGCCTAAGCTTGGGGGAGTACGTATTTATCACCGACTTTACATTCATGTTCACACACTAGTCGTCGGTGCTCATACTCTTTCATTGTATAATCCATGCTAGTTTAAATTTCTTTTTCTAGTTTTCTTCTTGTGTGTTTGATAAACCTTAGGAAAAACCAAAAAAATTAGTTAGTTTAATTTCCATGCTTGTAGTAGAATTAAAATGAAAACCCAAAAAGATTTCTAGTTCTTCTTCGTACTTGTTGGGAGCTTTCCCGTGTAAATAGTTTTATTTTCTTTTCTTTCTTTTGGGGGTCGAGAAGACCATATTGAAAATGCTTAGTGGCTCTCATATGCATGATTGTTTACTTAACTTAGAGCCCATATTACCCTGTCTTCTCTCTTGAGTTGAATGCTTGCAGATTCCAGCTTAGTCCAATGCACGCTCAGTCTTATTATTATACACATCATTCGATCGTGCGGGTGAAAGGCAATAATGACGGTATATGATGAACTTATTGGGATGAGAAAAGCTGGTATGAACTTGACCTCTCTTGTTTTTGTAAATATGATGGGTTCATCGTTTCTGATTCAGCTATTATGAAGTAAAAATATTTGCAATGACATTTAGAGATTATAGTTACTTGTGCCATGCTTGATTAGCTATGAGTTATAATGATTTATCTTGCGTGCCAACATGCTATTAGAATGATTATGATGTGGTATGATGGGATGGTATCCTCCTTTGAATGAATTAAGTGACTCGACTTGGCACATGTTCACACATGTAGTTGAATCAAATCAACATAGCCTTCATGATATTTATGTTCATGGTAGATTATATCCTACTCATGCTTGTACTCGGTGTGAATTAATTTTAATGCATGTTTATTTGATTGTTGTCGCTCTCTCGATTGGTCGCTTCCAGTCTTTTGCTAGCCTTCACTGTACTAAGCGGGAATACTACTTGTGCATCAAACTCCTTAAACCCCAAAGTTGTTCCATATGAGTCCACTATACCTTCCTATATGCGGTATCTACCTGCGTTCCAAGTAAATTTGTATGTGCCAAACTCCAAACCTTCAAATGAAATTCTGTTTTGTATGCTCGAGCAGCTCATGTACAACTAGGGTTGCCTATATCTTCCATGCTAGGTGGGTTATTCTCAAGAGGAGTGGACTCCGCTCCTCATTCACGAAAAGGGCGTGGCGGGATGCCTAGTCCCATGATCCAAAAAGTTCAAAGCAAATGAAAATAATTAAACAAAACTCCCCCAGGGCTGTTGTATGTTGGAGGCACTCGTTGTTTCGAGCAAGCCATGGATTGATGCTTATTGGTGGTTGGGGGAGTATAAACCTTTACTATTCTGTTTGGTAACTGCCTATAATGCATGTAGTATGGAAGATACAGCCATCTCATAGTTGTTGCGTTGACAGTGAAAGTATGCCGCTCAAAATGTTATTCAATCTCTATTTTAAAATCGAGCTCTGGCACCTCTACAGATCCCTGCTTCCCTCTGCGAAGGGCCTATCTATTTACTTTTATGTTGAGTCATCACCCTTCTTATTAAAAAGCACCCATTGAGAGAACACCTTGTCATTTGCATTCATTACTATTGGTTTATATTGGGTATGACTTGAATGGATCTCTTTTACCATGAATTACAATGTTTAGTCAGTCCTTGATCTTTAAAGGTGCTCTGCATTTATGTTTTGCGGTCTCAGAAAGGGCTAGCGAGATACCATTTTGTTATATCATGTTATGATTATTTTGAGAAAGTGTTGTCATCCGAGTTTTACTATTATGGCTTGCTAGCTGATTATGTTATTGATATGAGTAATTGTGAGACCTATGTGTTATTGTGAGTATGGTTAGTTCATAATATATGCTGAAACTTGAATGCTGGCTTCTCATGTTTAGAACAACAAGAGCAACATAGTTTGTTAAAGTTTTTCTTTATCACTTTCAGTTTATCAACTAAATTGCTTGAGGACAAGCAAAGGTTTAAGCTTGGGGGAGTTGATACGTCTCCAACATATCTACTTTCCCAAACACTTTTGCCCTTGTTTTGGACTCTAACTTGCATGATTTGAGTGAAACTAACCCGGACTGGCGCTGTTTTCAGCAGAACTACCATGATGTTGTTTTATGCGTAGAAAAGAAAAGTTCTCAGAATGTCCTGGAAATCCACGGAGGCACTTTTTGGAATTTATAAGAATTATTGGGCGAAAGAAATACACCAGGGGGCCCAAGGCCTGTCCACGAGACAGGGCCCCCCCTAGGGCGCGCCCCCCTATCTTGTGGCCCCCCTGGACCTCCTCCGACCTCAACTCCAACTCCATATATTCCGTCTCGGGGAGAAAAAAATCAAAGAGAAAGTTTCATCGCGTTTCAGGACACGGAGCCGCCGCCAAGCCCTAATCTCTCTCGGGAGGGTTGATCTGGAGTCCGTTCGGGGCTCCGGAGAGGGGGATTCGTCGCCATCGTCATCATCAACCATCCTCCATCACTAATTTCATGATGCTCACCGCCGTGCGTGAGTAATTCCATCGTAGGCTTGCTGGACGGTGATGGGTTGGATGAGATTTACCATGTAATCAAGTTAGTTTTGTTAGGGTTTGATCCCTAGTATCCACTATGTTACGAGATTGATGTTGCTATGGCTTTGCTATGCTTAATGCTTGTCACTAGGGCCCGAGTGCCATGATTTCAGATCTGAACCTATTATGTTTTCATGAATATATGTGTGTTCTTGATCCTATCTTGCAAGTCTATAGTCACCTATTATGTGTTATGATCCGACAACCCCGAAGTGACAATAATCGGGATACTTCTCGGTGATGACCATAGTTTGAGGAGTTCATGTATTCACTATGTGCTAATGCTTTGTTCCGGTTCTATATTAAAAGGAGGCCTTAATATCCCTTAGTTTCCGTAAGGACCCCGCTGCCACAGGAGGGTAGGACAAAAGATGTCATACAAGTTCTTTTCCGTAAGCACGTATGACTATTTACGGAATACATGCCTACGTTACATTTATGAACTGGAGCTAGTTCTATATCACCCTATGTTATAGCTATTGCATGAGGAATCGCATCCGACATAATTATCCATCACTGATCCATTGCCTACGAGCTTTTCATATATTGTTCTTCGCTTATTTACTTTTCCGTTGCTACTGTTACAACTACTACAATAACCCAAAAATATTTATCTTTACTTTTGCTACCGTTACCTCTATTATCATACCACTTTTGCTACTAAACACTTTGCTGCAGATACTAAGTTATCCAGGTTTGGTTGAATTGACAACTCAACTACTAATACTCAAGAATATTCTTTGGCTCCCCTTGTGTCGAATCAATAAATTTGGGTTGAATACTCTACCCTCGAAAGCTGTTGCGATCCCCTATACTTGTGGGTTATCAGTACTCATTCCTCGTATATATACTTACGTACCCCCAAACAATCAGATACAGAGCCAAAAACCTAATTCCACCGCTGCAACCTTCTGTATCCACGAGATCCCATCTTGTTGCCTGTTCCGGAGCTCCGCCGGAAGGGGAATCCACCACGAAGGGCTTCTACATCATCATAGCCTCTCCGATGAAGTGTGTGTAGTTTACCTCAGACCTTCGGGTCCATAGTTAGTAGCTAGATGGCTTCTTCTCTCTTTTTTGATCTCAATACAATGTTCTCCCCCTCTCTCGTGGAGATCTATTCGATGTAATCTTCTTTTTGCGGTGTGTTTGTTCAGACCGATGAATTGTGGGTTTATGATCAACATTATCTATGAACAATATTTGAATCTTCTCTGAATTCTTTTATGTATGATTAGTTATCTTTGCAAGTCTCTTCGAATTATCAGTTTGGTTTGGCCTACTAGATTGGTTTTTCTTGCAATGGGAGAAGTGCTTAGCTTTGGGTTCAATCTTCCGGTGTTCTTTCCCAGTGACAGTAGGGGCAGCAAGGCACATATTGTATTATTGCCATCAAGGATAACAAGATGGGGTTTTTATCATATTGCATGAATTTATCCCTCTACATCATGTCATGTTGCTTAAGGCGTTACTCTGTTTTCTTGAACTTAATACTCTAGATGCATCTTTGGATAGCGATCGATGAGTGGAGTAATAGTAGTAGATGCAGGCAGGAGTCGGTCTACTTGTCTCGGACGTGATGCCTATATACATGATCATACCTAGATATTCTCATAACTATGCTCAATTCTGTCAATTGCTCAACAGTAATTTGTTCACCCACCGTAGAATACTTATGCTCTTGAGAGAAGCCACTGGTGAAAACTATGGCCCCCGGGTCTATTCTCATCATATCAATCTTCTACCACTTTATTATTGCTTTGCTTTTTTACTTTGCCCTTTTATTTTACTTTGCATCTTTATACCAAAAATACCAAAAATATTGTCTATCATCTCTATCAGATCTCACTCTCGTAAGTGACAGTGAAGGGATTGACAACTCCTAATCATGTTGGTTGCGTGGAACTATTTGTTTTGTGTAGGTACGAGGGACGTGCGTGTAGCCTCCTACTGGATTGATACCTTGGTTCTCAAAAACTGAGGGAAATACTTACTCTACTCTGCTGCATCACCCTTTCCTCTTCAATGAAATCCAACGCAGTGCTCAAGAGGTAGCAGCTGACGCGCTGGCGGACTTGGCGGAGCATGAGTCTTCTGAGGCGATGCCTGACTTGGAGGAGCGGGAGTCTACTGACGCGGTGGCAGGCTTGGAGGAGGAGCCGGCTGATGCGGTGTCGGTGGCCTTGGAAAGATGATGCCATCCTTTCTCCATAGAATGATATGATGTATGGCCTCTCCCAGTGTGCACTCGTCGTCACCTCCAGGAATGTCAAGCTCTAGCCCTGAATATTGTGCTACCACTTCATCAACCCCGACACGAGCATAGATAGTTGGAATCGGATTGCAATTGAAGGTTGCTTCAGGGGGATTTGTATAAGCAACGCCGTCCGCCACCTTCATGGATATGTTCTTCATTTTAAAGTGTAGCTCACAAGTTGTCGTATCTACGATATCATCCACAGGGTATCTATCCAGCAGTGCATCATCACCCAGGGCGGAACCCATGCTGCTTCTCGGCATGGATGGGACGGTGCTATCCAATGCTGGATCCGCTAGCTGCTGCCGCTGCTAAGAACCCCTTTTCCTGGCTAAGTGGGTCGATCTGCTGCTGTTGCCGCTGGAAAGCAAGTGCCAACTCTGCGTGCCTTGATTCTAGGCCTTGAAGGCGGTCTGCTTCCTGCTTCCTCTGCTCCTCCTCCAGCTTCCTCTGCTTCTCCTCCCGCTGCTTCTTTCTCACACGGCTTCTGTAGTCGGCGTTCCAATCTGGAAACCCCTCAAACCACGGAATAACGCCTTTGCATCGTGTTCTTCCCGGGTGTTCAAGATTCTTCAGGGCGCGCGTAAGCTCGTCGTTCTCTCTGTTTGGCGTGAACACCCCCATTCAAGCCTCTTCTATTGCAACAAACTAAGGTTGGCTCCTTTAAGACTTGCCGGCTCCAAAAACCTCGCCTGTCTTTGGGTCCAACGTCCCCCCATGCACATAGAACCAAGTCCTAGACCTGGGGGGGGGGCAGCTCAATGGAACTGGAGTGACCCCTGCATCCATCATCTGTTGCTCAGTGAGATCCCACTTAGGCCGGGCCACCTCGTAGCCACATGGCCCCAGCTTATGGTGCCACTGCTTTTTCATGGCATTAATCTTGTTTATTGTCGACCGTTCCTGAGCTACTTCCGATTCCTTGAAGTTCACGAAAGCGTCCCAGTGATCTCTTGCCTTCTCCAGTGTTCGCTTGAATTCTGGAGTCTTCTTTCCTGCATTGACGTACGCGGCCCATATAATTTTCTTGTGGTTGTTGAATGCTACCGCCATCTTCCTAAGAGCAGCGTTCTTGACTTTCTCCACATCTACATCTGTGAAATGATCTGGTACGGTGAAATGTGACATGAGAGATTCCCAAAGCCGATCTTTTGCTCTTTGGTCGACAAATGTAACATCTGGATGTTCCTTTGCTGACTTTTTCCATTCTTGAATGGAGATCGGGATTTGGTCCCTGACAATAACTCTGAATTGATGAATGAACTTGTTCGCATTCTTCTTAGGTTCGCGTGGTTCGCCATTAGGTTTGATGGCATCGATGTTGTACTTTACGCCATCCTTTAACTTTTTGGCCGGACCTCGAATTGTCCTGCTGCTTGTAGAAGATTTGCTCGATCCGGAGGGCTAAAAGAAGAAAGATCAATTCGCTAATATATATACAAATCAATTAAAACATGTGACGATGATCATCAGATGCCTGCTTATATAAATATACCTCGCCGGTCTTTGTTATTTCAAGAACAACACTTCCTTTGTCATCGAAGTTCTGGACTTCATCTATTCGTTCATCTTCATCAAATATCATATCACCCTCACCGGTAGGGTTCAGATATTATGAGTCATCATCTTCTTCATTCCCATCTGGCCGGCTCGGGGAGCGTATGATGTTGAACATGGCCTCTTCTCCTTCTCTGCCGGTATTGTCCATAGCTTTTATTTAACTAATCCAGAAGAAAGATAAAACAATTTAGTATGCATCTCGAATAATACTAGATAATTGATATGCATCTCGAATAATAGTAGATAATAGATATGCACCTCGAAAGATAAAACTGAATCATAGTACATAATATGCATCTCGAATAATCCAGATGATTGATATGCATCATCGAATATAATCTCGAATACATCATCTTGAATATTGTCGAATAATATAATCTCATCGTCTCGAATATTATCGAATAATATAATCACGAATACATCGTCTCAAATATTATCGAATAATATAATCTCGAATACATCACTAGCTAATACAGATCGAATACTATCTAATAATCTAGTTCACTCGCGGTGGATACCCAAAGAGAAGGAACCATCACAGGATCATAGCTCAGGTGATATCCCTGAAGAACCTGCCAGATATTGGAGAACCTGACGTCCAACGTAACTGAGGGAGTCCTGGACTAAGGGATCCTCGGGCGTCCGGCCTGTTACTCATTGGGCCGGACTGATGGGCTGTGAAGACACGAAGACCGAAGACTATACCCGTGTCCGGATTGGACTCTCCTTGGCATGGAAGGCAAGCTAGGCGACCGACTATGAAGATTCCCTCTTATGTAACCGACCTCATGTAACCCTAGATCTCTCCGGTGTCTATATAAACCGGAGAGCATAGTCCGGATAGGACAGATTCATTACCATATACTCATAGGCTAGACTTCTAGGGTTTAGCCATTATGATCTCATGGTAGATCAACTCTTGTAACACTCATATTCATCAAGATCAATCAAGCATGAAGTAGGGTATTACCTCCATAGAGAGGGCCCGAACCTGGGTAAACATCGTGTCCCCCGTCTCCTGTTACCATCGATCCTAGACGCATAGTTCGGGACCCCCTACCCGAGATCCGCCGGTTTTGACACCGACATTGGTGCTTTCATTGAGAGTTCCTCTGTGCCGTCGCTAAAAGGGTTGATGGCTCACCTTGTTATCAAGGATAATATCATCTCCGGAGGAGCCCTGGCCCCAACTCAGACCCTCCATCTCGGCGACTTCATCATAACCACCCGCTCGGCCCTTAAACTGACGATGACCTCTTAAGTCATCAAAAATCACCTCCACGTTGATCCTGAATATTCCGCCCGCATGGACCCAGTGGAGTTGTCGTCTTTGAACGAACTCCTGGATCACATGGCCGCCTTGGGGGTCGCTATAGACTACGATCGGGTCGGGCTTAAACCCGACCAGAGAGAAATTAAAACTCCACCGATCACCCATCAGATAGCGGTAGTCGAGGAGCTGAGCAACTCTTCCACTATATTCAAGACGAACTATGTTCGGATCACCGATCTTGAAGAGCCAGATACTTTCCGGTAGAAGGTCCTGTCTCTTCCTCCGAACATAAAGTCGGATGATGAGCCTAAAAAATCAGTCGATATCCCGGAGCCCAAACTATCCGGCCCAGTAGACCTCCAAATTCCAGATCTAAAACCATGTCAGGGTTCAGATTCAATTCCACCCACCCACCCGGACATAGATGCTCTCAGAAGCATCAAACAATAGCCTCAAGAAACGGTCCACCACTTCTGGGGCAGATTCCTCCTTGTCAAAAACAAGGTAAAAGGCTGCCGTGACGAAGACGCGATAGCAGCATTCTGCAACAACTGCGTGGACGAAGGAATCCTTAACGCCATCAATCGCCGCCGCATACTAAAATTCGGTGACCTAGCAACCATTGTACAATAGTACAACGCGATGGAAAGCGCCTGGAAAACCCAGGCAGCTAGCTGGGAACCATCCCGGCTCCCCTTACAAGCGAAAAGGATGCGCCCCCGTGGCACGCCCAGTGTAACAGTCAAAAAACATAAACCTATTGCGGTACACGGCACCGTTCTGGAAGGATGGCTCAATGGCCCGTGCAAAATACACACGACGCCGGATACCATGGCAACCCACAGCCTTAGAGCATGTTGGATACTCCGGCAGGTAGCCAAGAGCGGCGAGGATATCCTTACCAAAGACACCCCAGAACAACACCCTCTAGCAGACGACGACGATAGAGTATTGGCAGTCTTCGAGACATTCACTTCAAACAACAAGCGTAAAAGGGCCCTGCACGATCTTGCCGAAGTTCGCCAGGTCACTGCAGTCGACCGATGGAACGACATGGCCATAACCTTCAATGCCAGTGACGAACCTCGATAGAGAACAGTCCGAGCACTTGCTGCCCTAGTCCTCAGTCCCATCGTGCACGGTTTTCGACTTACAAAAGTCCTCATGGACGGCGGCAGCAGGCTAAACCTCATTTACGAGGACACGCTCCACAAAATGGAAATAGACAGGAGCTGCATCGAGAAAAGCAGCACAACCTTTCGAGGTATCATTCCCAGCCGGGAAGCTCGGTGTGCAGGAAAAATTACACTTGATGTGGTGTTCGGCACGCGAGAGAATTATCAGTCGGAAGAAATAACTTTCCAGGTGGCCCCTTTCAACAGTGGGTACCACGCCCTGTTAGGGTGAGAGGCCTTCACACGCTTTCAAGCCATACCTCATTATGGGTATATGAAGTTAAAAATGCCTGTGCCTAATGGAATAATCACCCTCGTCAGTGATCCAGACATAGCCCTCCGCGCCGAAAATAAAACCACATCCTTGGCCCTTGAGGCATTGTCTGAGGCCCTTGCGGCCAAAGAACTAAGCGCACTACGCTCCATCGTGGATAAGGACGATGTGATCCTGGACAAACGACCCAAATCCACTTCCTTCAAGCCAGCAGAAGAAATAGTCAAATTTTAGGTCCATCCAACAGACCCGAAGAAGACAACATCTATCGGAGCACAGCTCAGCCCTGCAGTCGACGCCGCACGACGAGACTTCCTGCGCAAAAACTAGGATATATTCGCCTGACATCCTTCCGCTATGCCAGGAATCCCGCGCGAGTTGGCCGAACGTAGCCTCAACATACTAAAGGGATATAAGCCGGTCAAGCAAGCTCTGCGGCGCTTTTTCGAACCCAACCGACAAGCTATGGGGGAGGAGCTAGCCAAACTCATCGAGGCCGGATTCATCAAAGACATTAAACATCCGGACTGGCTGGCAAACTTGGTAATGGTACCAAAGAAGGATAAATCCTGGCGCCTATGCATCGTTTTCAAAGACCTTAACAAGGCCTGCCCTAAGGATCCCTTCCCTCTTCCCCGCATTGATCAAATCATTGGCGCCACCGCAGGTCATTCGCTATGCTTCCTTGATGCATATTCCGGATACCATCAAATCAAAATGAAGGAGTCCGATCAAGCTGCAACAGCATTCATTACACCATACGGGCCGTTTTGCTTCAACACCATGCCTTCAGGCTCAAGAACGCCGGCGCCACCTACCAGCGCATGATCCAAACATGCCTCGAGAAACAGATTGGCAAAACAGTGGAGGCCTACGTAGACGACGTCGTCATCAAAACCAGACAAGTCGAAACGCTAATAGACGACTTGCGTCTCACATTCAACAACCTCCGCACATACGACATCAAGCAACTTTGTAAAAAGCGTCTTGGCGTCCCTTGATAAACTATTGGGAATCATCGTTTCCAATAGAGGAATTGAAGAAAATCCAGCCAAAATCCAAGCTCTGTCACAACTGGCCACGCAAACCAAACTCAAGCAGGTCCATAAACTCGCTGGGTGTGTGACAGCTTTGAGCCGCTTCATCTTCAGGTTGGGAGAAAAGGCGCTGCCGCTCTATCGCCTTCTACGGTGCACCAACAACTTCGAGTGGACAGAGGCGGCGACGGCCGGACTGGAAGAAATAAAAGCCCTTTTGGCGAGCAACCCAATCCTGGCCGCGCCAAACGCCAGCAAGCCAATGCTCTTATACATATCAGCAACACACCAGGTGGTGAGCGCCGTACTCATCATCGAACAAGAGCAGGACGGACACAAATTCCCGCTCCAGAAGCCGGTATACTACATATCCACCGTCCTCACACCATGCAAATCCCAGTACCCTCATTATCAAAAAATAGCATATGCAGTCTTCATGGCATCCCAAAAATTGCGACACTACTTTCAGGAGTGCTTCTATCACGGTGGCCTCCGAAGTGCCCCTCAATGATATAATTAACAACCGGGATGCAACGGGCCGGATTGCCAAATGGGCCGTTGAGCTCCTACCATTCGACATCACGTACAAACCACGTAGAGCCATCAAATCCCACGTACTAGCCGACTTTGTCGCCGAATGGACAGAAGCCGAACTCCCTAAAGAGTACAGCGTGTATTCCAACTGGGTGATGCATTTTGACGGCTCCAAGATGTTGGCAGGGCTAGGGGCGGGTGTCGTATTAACATCCCCCACAGGAGACATCGTCGAGTACGTACTCCAAATATTATACACAGACTCCAACTACGCAGCCGAATACGAGGCCTTGTTAAATGGCCTCTGGATGGCCGTATCAATGGGCATACAATGCTTGGAGGTGCGCGGGGACTCAAACCTCGCAATATCCCAAATCAATGGAGACTTTGATGCCAAAGATCCAAAAATGGCAGCTTATCGCTACGCCGTTTTGAAGATGTCGGCTCGGTTCGAGGGACTTGATAACCCACAAGTATAGGGGATCGCAACAGCTTTCGAGGGTAGAGTATTGAACCCAAATTTATTGATTCGACACAAGGGAGCCAAAGAATAATCTCAAGTATTAGCAGCTAAGTTGTCAATTCAACCACACCTGGAAACTTAGTATCTGCAGCAAAGTGTTTAGTAGCAAAGTAATATGATAGTGGTGGTAACGGTAGCAAAAGAAAAGGAAGCAAAAGTAATATTTTTGGTATTTTGTAGTGATTGTAACAGTAGCAACGGGAAAGTAAATAAGCGTAAACCAGTATATGGAAAGCTCGTAGTCATCGGATCAGTGATGGATAATTATGCCGGATGCGGTTCCTCATGTAACAGTCATAACATAGGGTGATATAGAACTAGCTCCAATTCATCAATGTAATGTAGGCATGTATTCCAAATATAGTCATACGTGCTTATGGAAAAGAACTTGCATGACATCTTTTGTCCTACCCTCCCATGGCAGCGGGGTCCTAATGGAAACTAAGGGATATTAAGGCCTCCTTTTAATAGAGAACCGGAACAAAGCACTAGCACATAGTGAATACATGAACTCCTCAAACTATGGTCATCACCGGGAGTGGTCCCGATTATTGTCACTTGAGGTTGCGGATCATAACACATAGTAGGTGACTATAGACTTGCAAGATAGGATCAAGAACTCACATATATTCATGAAAACATAATAGGTTCAGATCTGAAATCATGGCTTTTCGTGCCCTAGTGACAAGCATTACGCATAGCAAAGTCATAGCAACATCAATCTCGAACATAATGGATACTAGGGATCAAACCTAACAAAACTAACTCGATTACATGATAAATCTCATCCAACCCATCACCGTCCAGCAAGTCTCGATGTAATTACTCACGCGCGGCGGTGAGCATCATGAAATTGGTGATGGAGGATGGTTGATGATGACGACGGCGAATCCCTCTCTCGGAGCCCGAGCGGACTCAGATCAGCCCTCGAGAGGTTTTAGGGCTTGGCGGCGGCTCCGTGTCGTAAAATCGATGATTTCTTCTCCTCTTTTTTCTCTCCAAAGCAAATATATAGAGTTGGAGTTGGTGTCGGAAGGTCTCGGGGCCCACGAGGTGAGGCGCGCCCTAGGCGCCCCACCCTCATGGACAGGGTGTGGACCCTTGGTCTTCATCTTTAGCGAGGATTTTTATTATTTTTATAAGATGTTCCGTGGAGTTTCAGGTCATTCCGAGAACTTTTGTTTTCGCACATAAAACACATCATGGCAATTCTCTTTGAAAACAGCGTCGGTCAGGTTAGTTCCATTCAAATCATGTAAGTTAGAGTCCAAAACAAGGGCAAAAGTGTTTTGAAAAGTAGATACGACGGAGACGTATCAACTCACCCAAGCTTAAACCCTTGCTAGTCCTCAAGCAATTCAGTTGACAAACTGAAAGAGAAAAAGAAAAACTTTTACAAACTCTGTTTGCTCTTGTTGTTGTAAATATGTCAAGCCAGCATTCAAATTTTCAGAAAAGATCATAACTAACCACATTTGCAATAATTCTCAGGTCTCATGATTACTCATATCAATAACATAATCAACTAGCAATCCATAGTAATAAATCTCGGATGACAACACTTTCTCAAAACAATCATAATATGATATAACAAGATGGTATCTCGCTAGCCCTTTCTGAGACCGCAAAACATAAATGCAGAGCACCTTTAAAGATAAAGGACTGACTAGACATTGTAATGCATGGTAAAAGAGATCCAATCATAGTCATACCCAATATAGATTAACAGTAATGAATGCTAATGACATCTGTGCTCTCCAGCTAGTGCTTTTAATAAGAGGGTGATGACTTAACATAAAAGTAAATAGATAGGCCCTTCGCAGAGGGAAGCAGGGATTTGTGGAGGTGTCAGATGATGAAGTCATGTACCTAGGGTAGGGTCATGGACCTGCCCAAAGGTACCCTCCCCAAGGACACTCGTGAAAGAAGCGGCCTTCCAGTCGACCTGGTTGGCTTCCACTCGACAGAATCCGAGACACTCGACCAAGAAGGCTCACTCGACCATCAGGTGCTCAGGAATCACTCTGTATCCAAACGGTCTGTAATTAAGTAGTCTTTATGGTCATGATGACACTTTATGTCCGGCGTTACCAGTAACGCTAGGTCTTAACGTACCTTAAACCATCTGCTACGTGGGTTGGCTGGGGTCCTGGCGCACTCTATATAAGCCACCCCCCTCCACAGGCAGAAGGGTTCGCACCCCTGTAACACATACGCATATAATCCAGTCGACCGCCTCCGGGCTCCGAGATGTAGGGCTGTTACTTCCTCCGAGAAGGGCCTGAACTCGTAAATCCCTTGCGTATACAACTACTCCATAGCTAGGATGTTGCCTCTCCATTCCTAACCCCCATTCTACTGTCAGACTTAGAACCACGACAGTTGGCGCCCACCGTGGGGCCGGTGTTCTAGCGATTTGTTGGAGAAGTTGGGATTCTTTCGATCTCCTACATCATGGTTTGGTGGAGTTACGGGCGAGGCGCGAGATCCGTCTCGGTGCGCTCATGTTCGTCACCGGCGACTACTGCTTAACCAGGAGGCTCCACTCTCGTGGGCGCGCTCCCGTCCGTGGGCGGCGCACTTTCAGCGTGTATCATGGCGTCCTCCTCGGCAACCGTCGACCCGGTATGGGTCGGCTCTGTCCGTCCTCGCTCCCGATCTCCCGCCCGGCTCAAGCGTTCGATCGGTCGAGGCTTCAGCGGTGGGTGAGGCATGCGGTGGCACGCCGATCGGCCACCTCCCAAGTCATGGTGATCGAGCCCGCGAATCTCTCTACGGCCTATTCGGCGGCTCGCAGAGACTGCGTTCTAGTGCGATAGCGATGACCCGGCGACAGAGGTTACGATGGTCGATGGACCATGCAGTCCCAGTTCCCCGCACCAGCGGAGGTGGCGGTGGAAGCGATCCGGAGAAGCCCACGAAGAGTACCTGCCCGAGCCCCTCACTTCGCTTGAGAGGGAGGAGCTTCGCCGTCGGAACATGGCTGCGCTTCACACTCCTATCGTTGGAGAAACCCCGAGGCTCGTGCCTTGGAGGATCGCGCAGCCAACTGGCTGGCGCGCACTCGGTGGAGAACCTTCAGCGAGTACTCGACGAGCCTGTAGCGACACAAGGGTTCCGGAATCCGATCGGCGTCGGCTCTTCCAGCCACCAACTCAGGTATATCGAACTCCGATTCAGAATTTAGCAGCTGCCGCCCGTATAGCAGAGTCAATTCAGCCTTCCTAGTTGGAGGCGGGTAGAGGTTTGCTACAAATCAGAGATCTGCTCCGGGCGGCAGGAGACCAAAACTCAGTCGTATCACAGTCGCGGAACAGGATTCACAGCCGATCCGTCGCTGCAAATTCAGTCCAGTCGGCCCATAGTCCGAGATTGCCCCCGAGGCGTGAGGAACGTGGGGGCCGGCGTGATGATCAGTACAAGAGCCGTGAGCATTATGAGCACCGATTTGATCGCAATGATCGACGTCGAGTGCCCACTCCTCCCCCAAGGGGTGGATCATCGCTCCTCGGCAGCGGGGCGACCACGCCCGGCCACAGTGTTGGGCGAAGAGTTCGGTCGACCCCGTGGAACCAGGCTTTGATGCGAGATCTATTATCGTTCAAGGTTTGGTCGGCAGAACAAAGCTCACCGAGAAGGCCATAGCAGAGATGTTCCCTCCAGCAGCAGAGTTCATGTCTCGGGGCGAGTGTTTCAGCAGAGCCATCGAGCGCGGTGATTCCTCCCAACTTCAGGTTGGCGTTGAGTCGATAAGTTCACTAGTGAATCCAAGCGACACTTGGCTTGAAGATTACCGAGTGGCTGTTCAGATCGGCGGCGGCAGCGATGAGGTAGCCATGAAGCATTTGCCTCTTATGTTGGAGGTTCAGCCAGAGCGTGGTTGAATCGATTAGTACCAGCAGTATTTACACTTGAGAAGATCTTGCCCGAGTGTTTGTCGGGACATTTGAAGGGACTTGCAAGCGACCAGCGGGGTTGAGCGGAGTTGCGATCGTGTGTGCAAAAGTCGAGTGAAACTTTGAAGATTATATCAGAGGTGGATCACTTTGCACAGATTGAGAATGTATCGATCACCGAGGCGATCTGTGCCTTCAAAGAAGGAGTCAAAACGAGAGAGTTGAGTTTGAAATTGGTCGAACCGGAGATATGACCCTGAGTCGGATGATGGAGATTGCCACCAAGTATGCAAATGGTGAAGAAGAGGACCGGCTCGAGTGGTAAATACAAATCGCCGCTAATGAGGCGGCGGAGGAAATTCGATCGGAGCGAAGCGCAAAGCCGAGCCAGCTGCTCCCTGAGAGGCCTTGGCTGTGACCCCAGGAAAGTTCAAGGGGAAAACCAAGGGTCCTTGGAACCTCAAGAAGGTGAAAGACCAGGATGGAAATGACGTGTTGGATTTTCCATGTCACATTCACACGAAGAAAGATGAAGAGGGTAAAGTCATTTACCCGAAACATACCACTCGACAGTGTCGGCTCTTGATTCAGCAGTTCCAAGGGAAACAACCCAAGGATAAGGATAAGGAGACAGACAAAGTTGAGGACAAAGATGACAGCGATGATGGATATACCCAGGTTAATTCCACCCTGATGATTTTTGCTGACGTCGAAAGCAAAAGTTGATTGAAGGTTATAAATCGGGAAGTGAACATGGTCGCCTCGGCGACGCCCAACTATCTGAAATGGTCCCAGACCGCCATCACATTCGACCAGTCCGATCACCGGCGACATTGCCACCCCGGGAGGCAAGCGTTGAGTGGTCGACCAGTCGTCGAAGGCACTCGTGACCAAAGTTCTGATGGATGGTGGTAGTGGCTTGAACATATTGTACACAGAGACGTTGAAAGGGATGGGCATTCCGATGTCCAGACTCAGTACCAGTAACATGAGCTTCCACGGAGTCATTCCTAGAAAGAAGGCTGAGTCACTCGGCCAAATTGCTCTTGATGTAGTTTTTGGTGATTCGAAGCATTTCCGGAAAGAAAAGTTGACCTTTGAGGTCATGGATTTCCAGAGCGGTTATCATGCTATTCTAGGAAGGCCAGCATATGCACGTTTCATGGCCCGACCATGTTACGTGTATCTTAAACTGAAGATGCCTGGCCCCAAGGGCATGATCACTGTTACGGGCAATCGGAAGAAGGTGGAAGAGTGCTTCCAGAAGGGCTCTAAGATCGCCGATGCTCAGTTGGCAGTGGTAGAGCTACAAGAGTATCAGAAAACTGCAGATCCGAGTGATTTGTTGCGAGCTAAGAAGCCGCTTCTGAGTCAACATTCGATCGTCCGGTGAGACGAAACAGGTTCACATTCACCCGACTGATCCCAATGCTGCTCCGACCAACATCTCGACAACACTCGACTCAAAATAGGAAGAAGCGCTCATCCAGTTCCTCCGTGAGAACTGGGACATCTTTGCATGGAAGCCTGCTGACATGCCGGGTGTTCCCAGGGGGCTGGCTGAGCACCGCCTACGAGTCGACCCAAAAGTCAAACCGGTTAAAGAACATCTTCGACGGTCCGCCATCCAGAAGAGAAAGGCCATTGGTGAAAAAGTGGCTCGACTCTTAGCGGCAGAGTTCATCCGAGAGATCTACCACTCCGAGTGGCTCGCCAATGTCGTCATGGTCCCCAAGAAGGACAAGTCGTTGCGCATGTGCATCGATTTCAAGCGTATCAATCGGGCATGCCCGAAAGATCATTTCCCTCTTCCTTCCATTGACCAAATAGTCGACTCAACTACGGGATGTGAGAGGTTGTCTTTTTTAGACGCCTATTCCGGGTACCATCAGATCCGTCTGTATGGAACCGATGAGATCAAAACAACGTTCATCACTCCATTCGGGTGCTTCTGTTATGTCACCATGCCATTCGGTCTCAAGAATGCCGGAGCCACATTCATGAGGATGATTCAGAAGTGTTTGCTCACTCAAATCAGTCGGAATGTGGAAGCGTACATGGATGATATAGTGGTCAAGTCACGAAAGGGTTCCGACCTATTGACTGACCTTGCTGAAACATTTGCCAATCTCAGGAGGTATGATATCAAGCTCAACCCATCAAAGTGCACATTTGGAGTTCTGGTGGAAAGTTACTCGGTTTTCGTTTACGGCGAGGAATCGATGCTAACCCGAAAAGGTTGGCACTATACTCGAATGAAGCATACATGCGTGTGCATGACGTCCAGAAGCTAACTGGATGCTTGGCCGCTTTGAGTCGATTCATCTCTCGCCTCGGTGAAAAGGCATTGCCTCTTTACCGGTGATGAAGAAGTCGACAAGTTCGAGTGGACTCGGAAGCGATGCAGCGTTTGTAGAGCTAAAGCTCGCTCTCCACCAACCGGTGCTTGCTGCTCCTATCAGCAAAGAGCCTTTGTTTCTTTACATTGCAGCCCTTTGGACAAGTCGTCGATGCACCGTACTACGATCGGCGGAAGAAGAAGGAAAAGCCTTCAAAGTTCAACGCCCGGTTTATTATCTTTACGAAGTGTGACCCCATCAAAGCAAAGATACCCTCACTATCGAAGCTTGTTTATGGGATTTATATGACCACAAAGAAGGTTGCTCATTATTTCTCGATCATTCCATTACGATCGTCGTGACGCCCATTGTCGAAATTCTTCATAACGAGAGATGCAACTGGTCGAGTGGCTAAATGGGCGATTGAACTCCTTCCCTTGATATCAAATTTGAGGCAAAGAAAGCCATCAAGTCCCAAGCAATAGCAGACTTCCTCGCCGAGTGGGTGAACAACAGCTTCGACTCAAGTCCACTCGAACCTTTGGACTATGTTTTTCGATGGTTCCAAGATGCTGAATGGTTACAGTGCGGGGGTAGTATTGGTTTCCCCCCGAGGAGATAAGCTCAAATATGTTCTCCAGATTCACTTTGATTCTTCCAACAACGAAGCAGAATATGAAGCACTCCTGTATGGGTTGCGTATGGCCATTTCACTCGGCGTCTGTCGCCTTATGGTCTCTGGCGACTCAGATCTGGTTGTTAATCAAGTGATGAAGGAGTGGGATGTCGAAGCCCGGCTATGACAGGTTACTATAATGCGATGAGAAAGCTGGAGAAGAAATTTGAGGGTTAGAGCTTCATCATATACCCGATCGAAAAATCAAGCTGCGGATGATTTGGCGAAGATAGGGTCCAAGAGGAAGCCATTCCCGATAATGTATTTTGGAACACATTCATGTACCATCGGCAGGAGGATCCTTTCACGAAGAAGCCCCGCAGCAAAAGAGTGCCAATGATCCGATTGAAGTTGAGGTCCCAGCCGTGGTCGACCTGATTATGGAAGTTGTGGTCATCACTCCCGACTGGACAGGCCGTACATCGCATATATCCTAAGGAAAGAGCTCCCAGAGAATGAAGAAGAGGCTCGACAGATCGTCCGTCGATCCAAGGCCTTTACAGTGATCAAGGGACAGTTGTACAGAGAAAGCGCGACTAGAGTCGGCCAGAAGTGTATCACGCCAGAAGAAGGTCAGATAATTCTTGAGGATATCCACTCGGGGACCTGTGGCCATCATGCGTCCTCTCGGACCATTGTGGCTAAAGCATACCGGCGGGATTTTCTTGGCGAAAGCAAATGAAATGGCAAAAGAAATAGTCGACAAGTGTGAAGGGTGTCAGTTCTATTCCAACATGTCACACAAGCCCGCCTCAGCCTTGAAGACCATTCCACTCGTCTGGCCCTTCACTGTTTGGGGATTAGACATGATTGGACGGCGAGAACTGGCGTAGTGGCTTCACTCATTTGCTAGTAGAAGTCGACAAGTTCACCAAGTGGATTGAAGCCAAGCCCATCAAGAACCTCGATGCATGCCGCTATCGGTTTCATCGAGAGTTGATATTCAGATATGGAGTTCCGCATAGCATCATCACCGACAATGGGTCAAACTTGATAATGACAAGTTCAAAGCCTTCTGCGCCTCTTAGGGCACGCTGGTCGACTATGCTTGATTGCTCATCCTCGGTCGAATGGACAAGCGAGGCGTGCAAACGGCCTCATTCTCAAAGGGTGAAGCCACGGCTGATGCGTGATCTCAAGCACGCAGCAGGAGCTTGGGTCGACGAACTTCCATCAGTTCTCACGGGATTGAGGACCACTCCTAATCGGTCATGGGAGAACTCCATTCTTCTGGTCTATGTAGCTGAAGCAGATTCTGCCGAGTGACCTGCTTCACAAAGCGCCTCAAGTCGAACTATACTCGAAGAAGAAGCGGAACAAGCCCGACAAGATGCGATCGACCTCTTGGAAGAGGAGAGGAGATGGCCCTGATCCGCTCGACTATCTATCAGCAAGACTTGCGTCGATTCCATGCCGAAATGTGAAGAGTCGAGCCTTCCAAGAGGAGATTTGGTCCTCGAGTGGATCAGCAGAAACCACACAAGCTCTCTCCCACTTGGGAAGGTCCTTCATCGTCACAAGAGTTCTCCACAGCGGAGCATATCATCTCTACAACGTTGATCGCCAGATCGACGAGCCTCGAGCTTGGAATGCGGAGCTACTCCGCCCCTTTTATACTTAAATACTCACTCGGTTGAGATGTCATAGAAGTACTTTTGTAGTTTGTTTATCTAAGACAAGAATGTTATAATTTTCCCAGTGATTGTTATTACTTTTTGTTGAAATTTCCCCTAGTGGGTGGCTTAGCTGCGAATCCGGTTCGCCTAAGTTTGTAAAAAAAAATCCTTTCCGAGTGGCAAGCCAGTCTCCAACTCGGGGGCTTAGCTGCGAATCCGCTTCGCCTAAGTAATCAAAATCCTACCGAGTGGAGAGCCAGCCTCCCACTCGGGGGCTTAGCTGCAGTCCAAGTACTCGGCTAAGTATTCAAAATCCTACCGAGTGGTGAGCCAGCCTCCCACTCGGGGGCTTAGCTGCAGTCCAAGTACTCGCCTAAGTATTTAAATCCTACCGAGTGGTGAGCCAGCCTCCCACTCGGGGGTTTAGCTGCAGTCTAAGTACTCGCCTAAGTATTTAAATCCTACCGAGTGGAGAGCCCGCCTCTCACTCGGGGGCTTAGCAACAGCCCAAGGATTCGCCTAAACAATCAATATAATGAACGCTTCGCAAGGACGACGAGGTGCAGGTCGGATGCTACCTTCTCCTTTAGAGATACACCATAAAAATCCTACCGAGTGGAGAGCAAACCTCCCACTCGGGGGCTTAGTTGCAGCCCAGTGCTCGCCTAACTAATAAAAACCCTACCGAGTGGAGAGCAAACCTCCCACTTGGGGGCTTAGCTGCAGCCCAGTGCTCGCCTAAGTAATAGAAATCCTACCGAGTGGAGAGCAAACCTCCCACTCGGGGGCTTAGCTACAGCTCAGTGCTCGCCTAAGTAATAAAAACCCTACCGAGTGGAGAGCAAACCTCCCACTCGGGGGCTTAGCTGCAGCCAGTGCTGCGCCTAAGTATTAAAAATCCCACCGAGTGGAGAGCAAACTTCCCACTCGGGGCTTAGCTGCAGCCCAGTGCTCGCCTAAGTGATAAAAATCCTACCGAGTGGGGAGCACACCTCCCGCTCGGAGGCTTAGCTGCAGTCCAGTACTCGCCTAAGTAAGGAATTCATCCCAATCCGCAAGGACGACGAGGTACAAGTCGACTGCTACCTTCTCCTTCGGAGCTTCGCCACAAGTACAACGTACGGTCCATCCCAATCCGCAAGGACGACGAGGTACAAGTTGACTGCTACCTTCTCCTTCGGAGCTTCGCCACAAGTACAACGTGCGGTCCATCCCAATCCGCAAGAACGACAAGGTCAGTCGCAGTCTATGCTCTCTACCTGCAAGATAGATGAAGTACAAGTCGACTGGAGTTTCACCTCAAGGATACTACTTACAACAATGAAATATATTCCGAATGAAGAGCAAAGTTCTCTCGAAGGCAAATAAAGCATGTTCAAGGATAGATCAAGTTCGGATAACGTCCTACGGATCCGAAAGTGCTCAGGTGTTAAGCCTGTTAAAGTTTGTCGGTTACAAAAACCACTCGGCATTTCGAGGCAAATTTAAGATGGGACTTAGAAGTTTTTTACTCCTCCGGTGGAGGACTAGAAGGTGCAACAAACTGGTGGAGGTCGATTCCGTCGGCAATGCGGGTAGCAGCAGCGATGAAGGTCTGCATGAAAGATCAGAAGTCGTACTTCCTGGTGTTGGCAACTTTGAGGGACGCCAGCTTGTCCTCTTGCGCTTCCTTGCAGTGGACACGAACCAGAGACAAAGCAACATCAGCACCACACCTGGCAGAAGACTTTTTCCATTCTTGCACTCGATTTGGAATCTCATTCAGTCGAGTCATTAAGGATTCAAGGTCATTCTGAAGCGTCTGCTCTGGCCAGAGAGTTGAGTCGATCCGCAACACCTCAGCTTTCAGTCGAGCAAGATAATCCACCACGCTAGCAACGCGAGACTCCAGTCGGAGCACATTCATAGCAGCTTCGTCCTTCACAGGAGAGTTGATGGGGTCCAGGCTGGTTTCCACTCGACTGGTTTCTTCTTCGAAGTTTTGACAGAATTCTGAAAACACAGCTCAGACTCAAAACAACAATCATGCGATGAGCCGGTGATAGCAAAACAGTCGGATAAAAGAGATTACCTTCAAGCATGAGAAACAACTTCTTGGCGAGCCCTCCAAGATAAACCTCCAGGTCATTTCGCTTCTCCGCCAGTTGGCCAGCCTTGTCAGACAGAGTAATCTTGTCGTTCTTCAGTCGACTAACTTCCTTGTTGGCCGCGTCAAGAGCGGCTTTCAGCTTGGCATTTTCATCTTGAAGTTGCCGACTGAGGCAAGTTTCTCTTCAGCGAGCTTTGTTTTCTCGAAAGCCACCTTCTGTGCCTCTGCAAGGTCAAGGTCCTTCTTCTTCAGAGTCTCCTCTAGTTTATCGCAAAGCAACAATGAGAACAGAGTTGAGAATGAGCAGAAAAACAAAGGCGATCGTCAAGTTCTCACCAGCCATACCTTTTGCTTCATCCTTCGCATACGCAAATTCTCCTGAGCAAGCTTCAAGTCGAGGTTGAGCTGGATCTGTTTGTTCTCTAACTCAGTATAGTGAGCCACAAGCTCGCAAGATTTCTACAAAGAGTCAATCAACAAAAGACATCAAAGACAGATCACTTCCGAGTGACTAAGGAAAAATCGTAGCATTTCTAAGACTACAGTCGAATCAAAACATTCGACAGTAGTCTCGGGGACTACACCCAGCGGGTGCACTCAGCATGCCCCCACTGGTTTTACCAATTTGGTTCGACCAGTCGACCAAAAGAGGCAGAAAGGTTATGATTCTAAAACCATGGCTAACTGTCAGCGGCCAGCCGCGGTAAAAAAAAACAGTTCTTTAGACTATAGCTGTCACATCCCAGATAGACCATGCATTAGGGTGTGCATCATGTTTAAATTTCATCTGAATTTGAAATGGGGAAAGCAGGAAACCCCAGAACACCCCCCCTTAAAACAACTAGGGTTTTACTAAAATTTAATTCAATGAATCCGAAATGCCCTTCAAAATGCTCATCCTCTTTGTTTGGGTTTAAGATCCATGTCAAAGAAGGTGGAACATCTTCTAGGTCACCCAAGGGTTCTAAATTTAATTCACAAAATTCTGAAATGGGCATTTTAAATTATGAAAAATATTTTAAGTGTTCAAAAATTGTTAAACTAAAATGTTTCATGTTGGGAATATTCAACTAGTGACCAGGAGCATTTTGGTAATTTTTGAAAGTGTTTTGGTATTTTAAAACCCTAAACAGAGTTGCATAAATAGAAAAGATAAAAAATGGGAAAACCTTACTGTCGCCAAGACTGCCCAGCCCGCTGCCCAGCCCAGCCAGCGCATGGCCAATGAGCTGCTTGGCTCGGCTTGACAGCAGTGCTAATGCCGGCCGGCGTCTTGTGGCGCCACGCAGCTGGCCGCCGCCGCCGCCGCCCTCGCCGCCTCGCCGACCGGGGCGACCCACGCGTCGCCCCGAACCCCGGACACCGCACTTTCTCCCTGCCTCTCTCTCGCTCTCTCGACTGGCCGACGCCATCGCCGACACGCCACCGTCGCCGCCGTGCTCCCGCCGCCCACGCACCTCACCGCCATGTCCGGCGCTCCGCGCGCACCAGTTACCCCTAGCCAGCTAGTCCCCTCGCTCCAAGACCCCGAGGCCACTACTCCGACCTCGACCGAGTCCAAGGTCACGGAGATCCCCATCGTCGCCGCCGCCGCATCGTCCGCCCGACCCGACGAAGCTTCCGCAGGTTCACCGTGAACCTAGCTACCTCTCTATCCTCTCCGTTCTCTCCCTCTTGCACCACAGCGAGCAACCGACGATCGCCTGAACCCACCGCCGCGGCGCTCGTCGCCGACGAGCCTCCGGTCACCTTTTGGCCGCACCACTATGTCCATCACACTCACCACTCTCCAACGAGGCTAACCGTGCACTCCCTGTGCCTCGCCGAGGCCGCTAACCCCTAAACCGTCGGTGGCCGAGCCCTGGTCGCCGCCCGACTCGTCGCCGGCGCCCACTCCGGCCACCCCTAACCTAACTGACCACACCAGACACCGCGGCTCACCTCTAGCTACCCGTAGATGCTCTCCGCGTTCCATTTGGAGCCCGAAACGTGCAAAGTCACTTGCTCCTTGGCGTCTGCAGCCTCGCCTGGCTGGCTAGACGCCGGTGAGTTGACCTCACCAGTGGGCCTGTTGACCCTCGGGTCGGCGCAGTGGACCCCTCCGGCTAATCTAATTAGGATTAGTTTTAATTAAAACTAATCAGTTAAACTAACGACATGCGGGTCCCACTGGTCAGTTTGACCAGACGACCCCGTTGACCCCCGACGTCATGTTGACCTCATCTTGGCGATTAATTCAAATTCTGGAATTATTTTAATATACTAAAATCCGAATATAATTCAAATTTCAAATGCTTATAACTTTTATTCTATAACTCCAAATGCAAAGATTTATATATGAAAAATTATCAGAAAAATACACTCTATCCATTGGTACAGGTTTCATGCATGTTAAAACAAGTTAACTATGCTGATTAACCAGATTAAGATTTTGCACCATTAGGACTAACTCACATGATCTATCATTTGAACCTTTGGTTCAAATGAGATCATCCCCTGTCCTTTCAACTTGCATTAGGCCAACACACATTCATCTTGCCATGTCATAGCATGCATCATATTGTTGCATATTGGTTGTATGTTTATTTTGGTGTGCTTTCATGATAGGTTCTGCCCCCGAAGATAACCTCGATAACCCATCTGAAGGGCAGTTCTCTACCCCAGTTCCATCAGGCAAGCAATTCATTGAACATTCCGATACAAACCCATGTTCTCGCTTCGCTCTCATTTTCTGCATTAAGACAACGCGATTCAACTGTTGTGTGCTGCGGTAGTTGAACCCACTTCCTTTGCATGACTGTCATTGCCACAAGAACTAGATGAAACCCACTAGTATGTGTAGGAGTTGATTGAGCCATGTTTGTGATTCCTACCATGCTATGCTTGCTATGCTTAGAGTTGTGTCAGTCCGGCTCATCGGGATGATGAAGCTGGAGTGAAAGGTTGTGTTGGTTCGAGAGTGTAAGTGTTGAATACGATTTGGTAAAGGTATCGATGAGAGGCCATGTAGGAGTACATGGTGGGTTGTTTCATTGAAGCCGAACTTAAGAACTGAGATCTGTGTTTGTGATCCATGAACTAGCTACTACCACACATTGGGCCCGAAACCAATGGACCCTCTCGGCTTCTTAACCACCCCTGTTCATAGTCAGGGAGTTGCAAGTAGTTTCGTGTTTGTAGCATCTTTGTCAGCCGCATATAACGCTGACCTTAGGGGTGGGTTGTGTTGCGGTAGGCACCAAATGGCCGGTGTACCGAGTGCCCGTTTGGTATCTCGGGAACCCTGCACACATCGTTCGGGCTGTATGGGAAACCTCGGCCGGACTCCTGCGGATGGAACCGAATAGGCGATAACCTGGACTAGGGACTTGAGTGTTTAGGTAGGCTGTGGCCGACACCCACGTTGGGCTTCCGCTTGAAGGTTCTTGAGTACATGTCGGTAAACGACGATAAGTGGTGAGCGTGTGTGAAGAAGTATACCCTGCAGGTTAAATATGATCTATTGAATAGCCGTGTCCACGGAGAAGGACTTCTGGGTTACCTATATCAGTTCATAGACAAGTAAATGGATACTACTAAAAGCCTCAAGATAAGTGTGAGTATCGTGGATGGCCCTCTCGGGGATGACGAGAGAGGATCCACGGTGGAGTATTGTCATGGTGTTTAGTGGACTCCGTGTACGACAAAATGCTTTACAAAGTGTGTCACGAGGATAGTTTAGCCAAGAGTCAAAGCTGGCTTGCTGCAAATAACTCCACCTCCTTCCTTGAGAATGTGCATGTATGATAGGATTCTGTGGTAAGACTTGCTGAGTACTTTTGTACTCATGTTTGTAATCAATATTTTGAGAGGACTATACTACCCCTCCGACGGATTCTATGTAGATGTTGACTTGACGAGTAAGCTAGCCACCGGTGGCGATCTAAGACTTGTGAAGGGCCGTTGTAGATAGAAAGGCTCCAACAAGCTTTCTTTCTTTCTAGAGTCGTACTCAGACTACTTTGCTTCGCATGTGCTTGTATGATTGTATGATTTGAGTGTTGGGTCATGTGACCCCTATCTGTATGACTATGTTATGTATGGCTCCTCGGAGCCTCTTAAATAAAGTACTTGAGTTGTAGAGTTTTGTTGTGATGCCTTGTTGTATTTACTCATATCGGGCATATTAGTGTATGATTGAAATGCTTGGTATGAGTGGGATCCGACAATCTAGTTGTTTATCCTTGGCAGCCTCTCATATGGGGAAATGTAAGTCTTGTGATTACGGCGATAGTAGTCCGCTACAGCCGGTTCACCGAGTCTCGCTAGCCCAACACTACTTGCTTGGACACTTGACTGGCGGCATGTGATTCATTTCGTTCCTATGTCGTCCCTTCGGGAAATGTCACGCGGTGATACTTGGAGTCCTGCCTAGCTGCTACAGCCGGGATACGGAGTCTGTTAGCCAGTGCTACAGCCCAAGTTCATACGTTGATGACCGACATGCTCGAAGTGTTTCATGTATGCCTGTCCCCATAGGTTAGTGCCGCTTTGGGTTCACGACTAGCCATGTCGGCCCGGTTCTTTGTCATGTGGATGCTAGCGACACTATCATATACGTGAGCCAAAAGACATAAAGCGGTCCGGGCCATGGTAAGGCGACACCGTGGAAATACCGTGCGTGAGGCGCAAAGTGATATGAGGTGTTACCAGCTAGGTCGATGTGACTTGGAATCGGGTCTGACAATAGCCGATCGCCTGCAGATCCACCATAGTCTCGGGACTACACCCAGTGGGTGCACTCAGCGTGCCCCCACCGGTTTTACTGGTTCCATCCGACTTGGTCCGACCAGGCTGAGTGAAGAAGTTCAAAGTGTAAAGACTATAGTCGATTGCACGCAGTCCACCATAGTCTCGGGGACTACACCGGTGGGTGCACTCAGCGTGCCCCACAAAAACTCAATCGACACACCCACCGGTGGGTGTACAGATATGGAAATCTTGAGAAGAAGCAGTTTGTGTAGCATGTCCTAATGAGCAAGCAGTTTGGTAGCATATCCTAACAGAGCAAGCAGCGATCGACTTACTTGGACATTGCTGCGAGTCTTGAACTAGCATCATAGGTCGCTGGCTGGCCTCTTGGACTGCCTTCACTTGCTCCATCATGGTCCCTGCCTGGCGTATAGCCTCCTTAGCAGCACTCACTTGGTCTTCCGGGACGTGGTGTGTAGCAAAAAGGGATGGTGGATCAGCAGTCGACGAAGTGGGTCGGGCACTTGTCAGCGGTACAGCAAAAGACACAGAGGCCCGAGCGGTGTTGCCTCCCTCGGAAACCAGCGTCTCAGGTATCGTCACAACTGGAGCAGCCTTGCCAGCAGGCACCCTCTTGTTCTTCCTCTTCCTCAATGGCGTTTCCTCGTCATCATCGGGGAGATCAATGACATGAGGCGGAACTACAAGAAAGATTCAAAAGTAAACATGGAAATCCAATCGACTAAAAGCGAAACTGCAGAGATCATACCAAGGTTGGAGGTGACGGCATCTTCCATTTCCGATCTTCGTGCGAGGTCTGAGGTAGCGGAGAGCGCTTTGCAGATTTCAAGAATCGGCTGATCGGTCATCAAGTCGACCAAAAGTACACTCATGTTGAATAGGGAAATACAAGTTCTGCTGATTACCCAAGATGGTGGGAATGACCATCCGCATCTTAGGCAGGGCCTTCGCCCGGCTTCGACGACGTTGCTCGAGGTTGCTTCAGCGGTTTCTCGATCGGCAGGGAAGTTGTCCGAGGTAAACCGTCGACCGCCGATGGGTGCAACAGCTTTACCGCGCTCGGCCGCCAGGTCATGCGTCAACTTGGACCTTCCTTTTGAGCGGGGAGGATCGATGTCTTCCTCCTCTTCCTCCTCCTCCTCCTCTTCACCTGAGCTGTCGTCCCCCTCATCCTCCTCGCCATTGGACTCCCATTCCTCCTGGCTTTCACCTCCGCTTCCTTCTTCTTCTTCGACTGGTTCTTGCGCCCCGTTGGGCATCGAGTACATCTCAGTGGTGGCCTAGAAGACAACAAAACAAGGCAAAAGTCAGTCAACGAATTGGCATCAGAACAAAATGAATGCAGCAGAATCACAGTCGGAGATAAGTGGTTATACCTTGTCTGGATCGTAAGAATGGTCGAGTGGGGGAATCCTCCTAGCTCCGCGAGGATTATCTTTGTTTCCTGTGATGGCAGTCATCCACTTCTCTAGCGTGGCGTCATCGACCTCCTCTGGATGGACCCGAGTGGTATCATCCGTAGCGGAGTACATCCACATCGGATGGCCTCGGTATTGGAGTGGCTGAATACGCCGTCGGAGGAAAACTTCCAGAAGATCCATGCCGGTCACCCCGTCGCGAATGAGCTGGACTACGCGTTCCATCAACAATTTTACTTGGGCCTTCTCCTCTGGTAGCACCTTCGGGGAAGATGGCTTGTTCACTCGACTCATGGAGAAAGGAGGAGTCCGGTCGACCGCCCGGCGTCGGCTGGTCTTGGCGATAGAACCAGGTCGATCGCCACCCTCTAACCGAAGGGGAGAGTCATAGCCGGAAAAGCGCTCTTCCCCTCATTTGGACCCCGAGTCCCCACACATCTAGATTACTTGGGTTCTCTCGTCATTCGGTTCGTTTTCTTCACCGCCCCGAGAGCGACAAGTGAATATATGCTTGAAGAGGCCCCAAGTCGGCCGACAACCCAAGAAGTTTTCGACTGGCGACACGAAAGCAGCAAGATAGACAATGGAGTTGGGAGGAAATGATGGAGTTGAGCTCCAAAAAGTTCAGAAACCCCGGAAGAAAGGATTTGGCAGAGAAAATCCCGATCACGTGAGTGGCTAGGAGAACGACTCACCCTCTTCAGGCTGCGGCTGCCACTCCGTTCTAAGCCTCGCCGACCCATGGAGGATCAGTCCCTCGTTGGCCGGATCGTTGAGGTCCTTCTCGGTGATGGTCGAGCGGATCCAATCTCCCTGGACCCAACCTTGCGGCAGTTTGGACCGCGAAGAAGATCCGCCCCGACTAGGCACTCTCCCCTTCGCCTTCGCCGCCGCCTTCTTCACCCGCTCCAAGGCTGCGGTCTTCTCCTTCACCATGGTCGCCGGCGAAGCAGGTACTGAGCTGCGGCGCTGAGCAGGCTAAGGGTGCAGCAGAAGATTTGGAGGCGGAGGGAGGGGAAGATTGGGGTCACACTATTCAAAATACCCCGTCCGATGCCTTATATGAGTCCACTTCCGAGTGGCTGACTGGTAGGCCCAGGCAATCCCGTCAAATCCCGCAACAGGCGCGCGTGCAATGCGTGGTGAAAAAGGCGGCGCGAAGATCGAGGCGTCATCGCCTTATCCCATCCGAGTGCCGCAGTTTTCTCCGCTTCGCGCACTTCCCAAAATTCAGATCCCGTGAAATCCGCTAACCGCGGAGCAACCTGTCAGACAGCAGATTTCCTCCGATCCGTCATTGAAATCCTCAAGTTCACAAAGTTCACTCGACAAGTGTGAAGAATGGATCAAGGCGACTGAAAGAGAAGTTGACGCCATCACTAAAAGGTCGTTGATCCAGAGTAAGGCACACTCGCAACACAAAGAACAGGTCAGAAAGATTATCAACTCCTTCCTCACTCAAACCTCGATGCATTCGGGGGCTAATGATGAAGTCATGTACCTAGGGTAGGGTCATGGACCTGCCCAAAGGTACCCTCCCCAAGGACACTCGCGAAAGAAGCTGCCTTCCAGTCGAGCTGGTAGGCTTCCACTCGAAAGAATCCGAGACAATCGACCAAGAAGGCTCACTCGACCATCAGGTGCTCAGGAATCACTCTGTATCCAAACGGTCTGTAATTAAGTAGTCTTTATGGTCATGATGACACTTTATGTCGGCGTTACCCGAAGAACGCCAGGTCTTAACGCACCTTAAACCCTCTGCTACGTGGGTTGGCTGGGGTCCTGGCGCACTCTATATAAGCCACCCCCCTCCACGAGCGAAGGGTTCGCACCCGTAACACATATCGCATATAATCCAGTCGACCGCCTCCGGGCTCCGAGACGAGGGCTGTTACTTCCTCCGAGAAGGGCCTGAACTCGTAAATCCCTTGCGTATACAACTACTCCATAGCTAAGATCTTGCCTCTCCATTCCTACCCCCCATTCTACTGTCAGACTTAGAACCACGACACCAGAGCTCGGTTTTGAAATAGAGATAAATAATATTTTGAGCGGTATACTTTCATTGTCAACATAACAACTAAGAGATGGCGATATCTTCCATGTCTCACACATTATAGGCGGTTGCCAAACAGAATGGTAAAGTTTATACTCCCCCTCCACCAACAAGCATCAATCCACGGCTTGCTCGAAACAACGAGTGCCTCCAACAAACATCAGGTCCCAGGGGAGTTTTGTTTGCAATTAATTTTGATTTAGTTTGCATAAAGCATGGGACTGGGCATCCCAGTGACCAGCCATTTTATCGTGAGTGAGGAGCGGAGTCCACTCCTCTTGAGAATAACCCGCCTAACATGGAAGATAAGGGCAACCCTAGTTGATACTTGAGCTATTCGAGCATACAAAACAGAATGTTTATTTGAAGGTTTAGTGTTTGGCACATACAAATTTACTTGGGACGGCAGGTTGATACCGCATATAGGAAGGTATAGTGGACTCATATGGAATAACTTTGGGGTTTATTAGATTGGATGCACAAGCAGTATTCCCGCTTAGTACAAGTGAAGGCTAGCAAAAGACTGGGGAAGCGACCAACTAGAGAGCGACAACAGTCATGAACATGCATTAAAATTAATAAACATTGGATGCAAGCATGAGTAGGATATAATCCACCATGAACATAAATATCGTGAAGGCTATGTTGATTTGTTTCAGCTACATGCGTGAACATGTGCCAAGTCAAGTCACTTAAATAATTCAAAGGAGGATACCACCCCATCATACCACATCATAACCATTTTAATAGCATGTTCGCACGCAAGGTAAACCATTATAACTCATAGCTAGCATGGCACAAGCAACTATGATATCTAATTGTCATTCCAAACATGTTTATTCATAACAAGCTGAATCAAGAACGATGAACTCATCATATTTACAAAAACAAAAGAGGTCAAGTTCATACCAGCTTTTCCCATCTCAGTCAGTCCATCATATATCGTCATAATTGCCTTTCACTTGCACGACCGAACGATGTTAATAATAATAAGAGTGCACGTGCATTGGACTAAGCTGGAATCTGCGAGCATTCAATAAGCAGGAGAAGACAAAGCAATATGGGCTCTGGGTTAAATCAACAATAATGCATATAAGAGCCACTTCAACAATTTAATCATGGCCTTCTCCTAACGACCCCCAAAGAAAAGAAAAGAAAAGAAATAAAACTATTTACACGGGAAAGCTCCCAACAAGAAAAACAAGAACGGGAAATATTACTACTACAGCAAGAAAAGTAAACTACTACTAATTTTTTTGTTTTTTCTTAAGGTTTAACAAGCACACAATAAGAAAGCAGGAAAAAGAAAATAAACTAGCATGGATATCATAGTGAAAGAGTATGAGCACTGACATCTAGCAATGAGTGTGTGTGAACATAAATGTAATGTCGGTGAGAAATACGTACTCCCCCAAGCTTAGGCTTTTTGGCATAAGTTGGTTTATTGCCAGGGGTAGCCTGGTGGATACCCGTAGGTGTGGCTGGGGTCGTACTGCGATGAAGAGTAGTTGGGGTTGTACTGTGATGCAGCGGCTATCGCCTCCTGAGCTGCAGCGTGGAGTCGGGCTGCCTCTGCTCCCCTCTCATACTCATCTGCCTCCTCTCTGGTAATTGTATATCTTCCTTTTGTCTGAGAATCAAAGAAGGCAGGAGTAGGAAGAGTAATACGGACAACATGCCGTTTGTTAAAGATTAGTCGATACTGAAGAGGTGATTCAGTCCTCTTGACAAATTGGTGGGAAACCATAGAATCAAAATATAAATAAGTAGGGGGCAACTCCATATCATCCTCACGAATGTCTATCTCAAGAAAATTAGCTAAGTGGGTTGCATAAATTCTTCCAAAGAAATCTCCGTTATATCTATTATGATGCAACCTACGAGCTACAATGGCTCCCATATGATAAGATTGGTCTCCTAACACAACACTCCGAAGAATGCTAAGGTCAGGGACACACATGTGACATGCTTCATCCTTAGCATTTACGCACCTACCTATGAAGAGAGCAAAATAATGTATAGCAGGAAAGTGAATGCTCCCTATGGTAGCTTGCGTTATATCTCTAGATTCCCCTACAGTTATACTGGCAAGAAAGTTTCTAAATTCAGATTTACAAGGATCAGTAGTACTACCCCATTGTGGGAGTTTGCAGGCAAAAGTAAAATCCTCTAAGTCCATGGTATAAGATTTGTCATAAAGATCAAACATGACTAAAGGAGAATTACGCGAAGATGAAAACTCAAACCTCCTCACAAATGAGCTTGTGAATTCATGATACTGGGGGCATTTGTCTGCCTCAAAGTCCTCAAGCTCGGCATTACGCAAATATGCGTTAAATTCTTCTTTGATTCCCACTCGATCCATAAAATTCTCCGAAGGCCATTCACACGGCCGGACCTCCGCGGTACGAGGCAAATTATATTTGGGCGTCTGTGCTTCTTCATTTTGCTTTTCCTTTGAGCTTCGGCTCGATGAGCCCCTCAAAATTCTCTTCATTATTTTCTGAAATAATCTGAAATTTTTAGTAATTTCAAACAAAAGTGAACCAACTTCAATAAAACTGATAGCAACTACTCCTACAAGTGTCTAGAGCCCATATCAAGCATTAGAACTACTTGGAACCATATAAACTAGACATGCAAGCTCAAGAACATGGTCACCTATGCAGCATAAATTTGCAATGAATAAAGCACTAGAACAAAAACTAATTGGACCAATGAAGGAGTCACATACCAAGGAACAATCTCCCCAAGCAGTTTTGCAAGAGGTGCTTTGAGCAAGGAGATCGAAATTGTAGCAAAGAGAGCTAGAACTCGTGCTTGAGCTGGTTATTCGGGTTTGTGGGAGGAAGAAGAAGAGGATGGGTGCAGGAATAAGTGGAGGAGGGCCACCGTGGGCCCACGAGGCAGGGGGGCACGCCCAGGGGGGTAGGGCGCGCCCTCCACCGTCGTGGCCAGGTGGCAGCTCCCCCCGCGGTGATTTTTGCACCATAAATCCTCAAATATTCCCGAAAAAATCATATTAAATTGGCATGGCATTCTGAGGACTTTTATTTTTGGGATATTTTTATATTGCATGGATAAATCAGGAAACAGACAAAAAAAATACTATTTTTTACTTTATTTCAACTAAATAACAGAAAGTATAAAGAGGGTACAGAAGGTTGTGCTTCTAGTTTCATCCATCTCATGCTCATCAAAAAGAATCCACTAACAAGGTTGATCAAGTCTTGTTAACAAACTCATTCCGATTAACATGGAACCGGAGAAATTTCGAATAACACTAAGTTACCTCAACGGGGATATGCACATCCCCTATAATAAGTATATCATATTTCTTCTTGAAAGTAGGAAGAGGAAATTCAAAACCTCCAAATATAATCGATGGAATTTTTCCAATAGAGTTGATACTACGAACTTGAGGTTGTTTCCTTGGAAAGTGTACCGTATGCTCATTACCATTAACATGAAAAGTGACACTGCCTTTGGTGCAATCAATAACAGCCCCTGCAGTATTCAGAAAAGGTCTTCTGTCGGGGAAGCTGATTGTACCCACGAACACCTATGGGGCCGGCGGACCGGGCCCCTTTCGGTTCGGCGGGGAGCGGATATCGCACGAAGAGCGGATCGAGGCGGCACACGAGCAGTTTACCCAACGGAGCTCTCCGGAGAGATAACACTCCCACCGCTGCTTGTCCGATTGTATTGTGTTCTTGCAAGGGAGCGTTGAGAGCTACCAAACCTAGCGTGGGAGTTCTCTAGTTTCGAATGAGTCGAACCCCCTCTACGTTGCGCATGGGCCTCCTTTTATATGCTCAAGGGGTCACCGACAGGTGGCAACGTAGACAAGGGTAAAAACGGAAAAGGAGAGGCGGTTGGTACAACTACTTATACAAAGGCTTTTACCTAACCCCGACGGCAGGGGACAAAGGCATTAAATGCCCGCCTAAGTCGACTAAACAAAGGCAGTAAAAGGACCGTGTGGGCGCCACCGCTCGCCACGATGGCGATCTTGTCACGCCGCTTACCATCAAGGCTCGCGGGCCACACAGCCTTTTGCCACGCGCTACTGGAAAGATCCCACGGCACACATCGCTGGTGGATGAGCTGGAGCGGAGGAACGGAGAGGTAGTCTGCCGGCAAGCGCTTTGCCGCGGTTGTTGCCTTGTCGCGTCCCGAAGCTTGTCGCCACTGGCCTTCCCTGCAAGCTCCTCTTGCTGGGGTCTTGTCTTCTAAGTGCCTCGAGTGGTCTTCCCGGCGAGCTCCTCTTGCCGGGGCCTTGTCTCTTTGACTTAAATACTTTGCTCTTGAATGGCTCCAAAGGAACCACGGAGGAGCTAGGCGATCTCCGCGGCAAGCCTCGCCGCGGGGTGCTGCAACTGCCCGTGCACAAGTTCGGGATACTAGGGTACCCCTATTCTAGTACACCGAGAGGAGCCCCCCGGGCCTGGGCCATACACGGTGCCGAGCGCTGTTGGGCCAGGCCCCAAACAGGCACGACACGCTGCCTCGGTTACGCCCATAACTCGCCCGACCCACCACGCCTCCCATTTAACGGCACGCATCGATCGCGATGTCGGGAGAGATCGCTGGGGGGTTTTATTCGCAAAGCGGAACGTCCGCCCCTCTCCCTCCTTATAAACAGGGGAAACAGGTGGTTCGCCCACCTCGCCATTTGTCGCCTAATCTCGAAAACCACCGCTGCTCCCTTCCTCTTCCCTAGTCTCAGAGAGCAGCGCCCGCCCCATCGCCACCAAAGATCACCAACGCCGCCGGTCTCCCCACCACCTTCGCCATGGCTCAAAGTCGACAAGGGAAGGGCGGAAGTTAGCCGAGGCGCAGCGCTCGCTGGGCGCTGCGGAAGGAGCGGGCCATCTTCCCCTCAGCCGCCAAGGAGCCGAGGGAATGGTACTACCTCTTCTGGTCGACGGAGACGCTGAGCGCATCCGCGATGAAGGTACTCTCACCGCCGATCAGATTTGGCTCCGAAGCGGTACCCTTTTTCAAGGCTTTTCTATTGTGGGCTCTGCCTCGCCTTTCTGAATTCTTCTGCGATATCATGAACACCTACGGGTTTCGCCTCCTTGATTTCACCCCCAATGCTGTCCTGACCATGGCAGTTTCCGCACATCTCTGCTAAAACTTTGTCGGAGTCCACCCAAACGTAGCCCTCTTACGCCATTCCTTCATGCCTCGAGTAGAGAGAGGAGAGCCTTTTGCCGGAGGGATCGCTCGGATCTCAAGAATCGCAAGAAGGAGGCCTATCTCGAAGGAGAGCTCTCAGAGCAAATGGGAGGAGGGAGGGCTGACTGGTGCCGGATCGAGAGGAGAACCCGCAGCCATTCATCGCCAGCGCTAAACCCCAATAGTGCGCGGCAACGATTGGAGCAACTTACGCCGGAGGATGCCAGATTGAAGATCGCCATACTCGGATCCTGCGCCAGCTTGCCGGACTTCATCAGAGGCGTAGCTTGGCAGATTTCTTCGCCACAGACGCTCTTTGCAGGAGAGGAGGAGACCTGCTTGGGAGTTTCGTAACGCGGCAGACATCATGAGGCTGCGCCTGGCCTCAACTTCAACTTCACTGTTTGGAGCTTGACGCGATGCTCTTGGAGCTGTTCAAGCATGACCCCGATCACCCGAATGGTTCAGGGTTGCCAAGGAGTCGCCTTTATGCAACAACTCTTCGCCGACCGCATCCGCGTAATGATGCCGCAGCGATCGCATGGAATCGCTCCGACTTGGCAAGAGCCCGCCGATGATGTCGCGGCGTTCTTCGACAGCTTGAAGAAGTGCCAATCCGCCCGACAAGCGTAAGGGCCTCACCCATGACACCACCGGCGATTTAGATGCAACGACGCCATGAGGTTGAGGAGGCGGCAGCAGCTGCTGCCGCGGGCGAATTTGGATTTACTGTGGAGGAGGCGGAGGCAGCAGAGGCGGCAAGCCTTGTCGATCGAGAGGAGCTTGCCGGGAGGAGGAGCAAGCCGAGCCCGGTTGAGCCGAGCGAGCCTGCCGAGGGCGCCTCCCACCTTCAAGTAGCTTGTCATGAAGCGGAGCCCGCAGCTCCACCAAGAAGGCGCCTCCGCAAGGCCGGGAAGTGGCGGGCGGCAGACGGGCTAACAGCCATCGCACAAGCTGACGCGCTTCCACCGCGGCAAGCACTGTTGCCGCTGGAGCACCTCACGCCGCCCAAAGAATCGGAGCGGGCCTTCTGGGACCACAGCCTCCTGAACCCGCCAAGCGCCCGAGGGAGCCTACTCTTCCAGCTGCCGCACCGGAGGTGAACTGACTTGACCTCTCCGCGCCAGCCCGAGGAAGAAGAAGAGTAAGATCTTGTCGCTGTATTTTGTAATTCTTCAATTTGTTGCTTTGTCTTGTGTCTCGACTTGCTTCACTCAACTCTTTCCTTTTCGTGACGCTGGCCGTAGAGCTTCAAGAGAGCTAAGACCCCGGTGATCGCCACCGAGGATCTAACCCACCGCAGCAGCTGGAGGCGCGTCCGAGACCTCCTTGCCGGACCCGACGACCCTTCCACAAAGCAGCCCCCAGCCGCAAGTATATGGTTCACTTTCATGTTAGGCGCGCATGGGTGCTCTTTATTTGCCGATATCTCGATCGTTGATTTGTGTAGGAGCAGAGCAGCCCCGCCAGAGTGTCCCGAGGCCGCTCTCGACATGCCATCTGCTTCAACTACGCCGCCAAGGGAGGATCCCCGCAAGGGAGTGCCCTCCGCAAGGGACGGCTCTCCGAAGAGATGGCACCGCCGACCTCCGGTGGTCGAGACTGCAGCTGCAGATCCCATCGCAGTAAGCCTCTTGCCCGTAAGCTGCCCTTGTGTTCTTCTTCTTCCAATTCTTCTTTTGGATATTTTGCTTGACTTTTCTTTCTTTTCTTGTCGCCGATCCATCCGCCGCAGAGCCGATGGAGACCGAGGTCGCCGGCGAGGAGGACGCTGGTAACAACACCGGCGCCGCCGCTGCCGAGGAGGAAACCGGCGCGGACGAGCCCATCGTCAAGAGGCCGCCAGGCTGCGCCGCCAGAAGCCGGGCGAGGGTCCGCGATCGATCGACGACCTCGAGGCCGCAGGAGCGCCAGCGCGCTAACCGACCGCCGATCCTCCGCTGGCTGCGCAGCGCCAGTTCGAGGAGCCCCAGCCCCGCGCTTACTTGAAGGCTGGCGATGGCGCCTTCATCAAGCTCCCCGGCGCCGAGCTCCAACGCACCGGTCGAGGGAGAAACCTTCGACGAAGAGCTGCTCGCCTCATTGGTTGTCGTTGGTCGACGCGCCAAGCAGCAAGAAGGCGAAGTCCGAGGAGGAGCAGTGCTGCGGAAGCTCGCTGCCGCCTACCGCTACCGACAAGCCAAGCTGGAATCCCGGAAGCACTTGTCGTGAGGGCGGGAGCATACATGGAGAAGCGCAGAAGAGCTCCGGGCGCCAACCAAGAAGCTCTTCGAACGAAGCGGAAGAGCTGGAGCGATCATTGAAGAGCGCACAGCCTTCATTATTGAGAAGGCTGAGGTCGAGGAGCAGCAGCGGCTTGCTGCCGAGAAGCTGTCTACGCAAGAAGGCAAGTTGGCGCAGCGGAAGATCAATCTTGACAGCTATGAGGAAGAGCTTGCCGCGCGCGAGCAATCAATTGGCGTAGCTCTCAAGGAAGCAAAGGACGCTGCCGCGGCTGCCGAGGCCGCCAAGAAAGAGTTGGATACGGCAGACGCAGCTGGAGGCCAACCTCCAAGAGCGGGCGAGGAGCTTGCTGCGCTCAAGCACGAGCGCGAGAAGGACGCCTACACTCTTGGCGAGCTGCAGGGCCGTCTCGCCGAGAGGAGCAAGGAGCTCGACGCCGCCAAGGACTCCAAGGCAGATCTTGAGCTGAAGCTGACCACCTTGATGCAGACGCTGGACGGCGCCAAGGAGCGGGAGGTGGCCTTGTTGGAGAAGATCAAGACCGACGAGGAGCTGCTGACGAGTGCCACAACCGCCCAGAACACCTTCAGAGAGAACGTGATGCAATTGGACCGAGGGTCTTGTAAATCGCCGCCGCCATCGACAGGGAGCTGATGGAGCTGGGATGGTGGATCTCGGTACCTCCGACGAGCATCTCCAACCCAGCGCCAAGCTCAGCTTGTTCTTCAAAGGCATGGTGACGGCTTCCAACGGCTCGGGAAGAGATCCCAGCAGCTGGCCGACGAGTCGCGCCAAATCTGTGCAGGGCTCTTCGTAAGGTGCCGATGAAGGTGGCCTTCCGCAATCCATGCATTAGCTTCGCCAACGCCCTCAAGTCCTTGCCGCCGATCGTCGACGTTGAAGCGCCAAGGCCCTTTGTCGCACCCATTGTGGACAGGGTGAGCGGGATCAAGAGAGTCGATGGCTAACCGCAGAGATTAAGTCGCCTGCTTTATCTTTTCCTTGTCGCTACCTGGTCATGTTAGGAGAACAATTTATTAGATCTCGACAAGCTATCTTGTAATATAACTCTATTTCAGTTAGTAATTGCTATGTTATTTCCTTTACTTGGGTCCTTCCTTTGTATGTTTCTGCCCCACGCTTTTAGGAAACTTGTCGGCGCTGGCACCCTTGTCATGAAGCGCTGAGTGCGGAACGTCAAGATTCCTGTCTGGCGGTGCCGCCCGACAAGCAACCTTTTCGCGACTAGTTGCAGCTCACTTGTTGTTGAGCGGACTCAAACAAAGTAAGGGCGCAAACTAGCTACGAGTTGGTTCCTTTGCGCATGTGTTTTCCATACAAAGCACGGTCGCTCGAGGAAGATAACTTAAAATTTTAAAACTGACTGCTCAAACTTTGGCAACTTAGCTTTTCTGTCGTTTTTTTCTCGGTAAGGCAAAACTTCTTCGAGCTACGCTTGGTCCACAGCATTATCTTCTTCTCCTTCAATGCTATCGACAAACTGGTACATACTTGACTGCCGGGCTACTCTTTCCGCTTCTTCTTGGTCTTCGGGAAGTTCTCCTGTCTGAAGGAGATGGACGATCTGCTGTGCCCATGCTGGAGCTTGCGGCTCGACAACAAGGACTAAAGGCACATTTGCTGCTGCGGGAACATCCGCTTCTACAGCGAGAACCTGCGGCTCAGCCGGAGCTTGATGATCCCCGACAAGCTTGCCGGAGCAAAACTTGTCGGGAGCGCTCGCTTCAACGGAACAAACCCTAGGGCTCGCGGAGCAGACTGCTCCTCAAGACTTTAGCGTTGATCTTGAGGACCTTCTTGGCGGCGGCTTCGGGAGCTCGCCGGAAAGTAGTCACCGAAACCAACTTCCTCTTCTTGCTCTGTCCAGCTTGATGGCGTTATACCGGTTGAGTCAGCTTGAGCACGAAGATCCTCGTTCCATTGTGCAACTTAAGTGCGGCGACTTCGACAGTGCCATCAAGCAATGTCGTTTCGAGCTCTTGGAACATGTTCCATCTGCAGCCGCCAAAGTGCTCTTCCAGCTTCCTCACCTCATCAACATAGGCTTCCATCAACGGACTCGATAATTTTGTTTACTTGGCGGACAACAAGCTGTGAGTCACCCCGACAATGAGCTTCTTGATCCCAAGGTGCTGCTGCGATGACTTGAGACCGGCAAGCAAACCTCATACTCTGCAGATTGTTCGTTGTTTGCTCCTTGGGAAAGTGCATCCGACTACGTATTTGAGGTGCTCTCCGTGGGTGCGATAAGTAGCACGCCGCACCGGCGCCTTTGCAGCGGGAAGGCACCGCCAAAGTACATCAGCCACTCTTTGCTTGCTTCCTTGACGGGATGCTCGCTTCGAATTTCTTCGTCTGTGTTGGCGCCCATTCTGCTATGAACTCTGCCAATGCTCGCTTTGATAGTTGAAGTGCTCTCAAACTCGAGGCCAAAGCTTGACAGCCCAAAGGCCCACTCGATAATCTTGCCCGTTGCTTCCGGATTTTGCAAGATCCTCTTCAGCGGAAAGCAAGTGACGACTGTGATCTCATGTGCTTGGAAGTAATGGCGAGCTTTCGAGGCCATGAGAAGGCCGAAAGAAACTTCGCACACCGAGTACCTCGACCTAGCCCCCGCAGAAGGGAACCGACAAAGTAAACTGGGCGCTGCACCATCCTTTTCTCGCATCTTCTCATGCTCCAAGCAGATCCATCTTTGTCGGGACCAGAGCTTGTCGGTGAAGCCCCTCGCTTGTCGCCGGATGCTTCGCCATGGTCGCCACTCATCATCCGCCTCCCTCTCCGCTACATTAACGCAACACTAACCACTTGATTGGTCGATGCTAAATATAGCAACAACTTCTCTTGTGGTTTAGGTGCGATAAGCATCGGAGTGGAGGGATGTATCTCTTCAAGTCTGCAGCGCAGCCTCCGCTTCGAGTCCATTTCATTGGACCCGCCTTTTTCAAAATTTTGAAAATGGCAGGGCGCTCAGCAGAGACCTAGAGATAAACCTACCGAGAGCAGCTATGCAACCGTAAGTCTTCGACATCCTTGACGCTTTTGGTGCTTCAATCTGCTCAATGGCCTTGATCTTGTCGGGATTGGCTTCAATTCCCATCGAGACACGAAGAACCCGAGAAGCTTGCCGGAGGGAACTCCAAACACGCACTTCTCGGATTGAGCTTGAGGTTGATCTGCGCAGATTTGCAAAGGTTTCATCCAAATCTTGAATCGAGTTGCCATGTCCTTGCTCTTGACCACTATGTCATCCATGTAGGCTTCCACATTTCGTGTATTTGCGGCTCAAAAGCGTGATGGACTACTCTTGCAAATGTTGAACCGGCATTCTTTAATCCGAAAGGCATCCGTACAAAACAGTATGTGCCACATGGGGTGATGTGCGGTTTTCTTAAATCCTCTTCTGCCATGAAGATCTGATGGTATCCTGAGTATGCATCAAGAAATGAAAGCAAATCACATCCAGCCGTGGAGTCAACAATCTGGTCGATACGCGGCAAGGGAAATGGGTCTTTGGGACAAGCTTTATTAACATTGGTAAAGTCGATACAAAGCCTCCATTTCCGCTTGCCTTGGCGACAACTACAGGTTGGCCAACCACGAGGATGGAGCACCTCCGACAAGGCCTGCTGCTTCCAACTTCTTGATTTCTTCGCCATTTAATTCTTGACGCCCACCGCTCGCTTCTCGACTTTCGCTTGATGGGTCGCGAAGAGGACGAGACAGCGAGATGGTGCTCAATTACTTTCCGGGAACACTGGGATGTCGACGGTTTCCATGCAAACACGCCGACGTTCCCCAGAAAGCAACGAGCATGCTTTCCTATTTAGGGTCAAGCGTGGCAATCGATGGTGAAGGTACCACCGATGTCGCCCTCCTTGGCGGACACCTTCTTGGTCTCGAGCTGTCATCGCCTTCTTACACTTGCCGGTGGAGCTCGAAAGCGTCCTCGACGGTAGCGCAGCACTCCGGGAGGTGCGCTTGCGGAGTGGGAATCGAGCTCTTGCCGACTTGGTCTTTTCTTCCCCGGAGCTTCAGCGACAAGTGACTTGTGTTCTGCTGCGGCTGCTGCTTCCCGGTAGATTTTGTCGGCGCAGATAAGAGCATCCTTCTTGTCGCCAGGGAAAGAAATGACACTTATCGGGCCGGGCATCTTGAGCAAGTTGTATGCATAATGAGAGGCCGCCATGAACTTGGCGAGTGCTGGACGGCCAAGTATCCCATTGTAAGGCAATGGAAAATCAGCAACGTCAAAGGTGACCCTCTCAGTCCTGAAGTTTAATTCGCTGCCAAATGTCATCGGCAACGTGATCTTTCCCTTTGGCTTGCTCCTTCCCGGATTGATTCCTTGGAATGTGCCGGTTTCTTCGAGCTCGCTGTCAGGGATCTGAAGCTTCTGGAGCACCGCAGAGGAGATCAGGTTCAAGCCGGCCCCGCCGTCAACTAACATCTTAGTGACTTTGAGGTTGCGGATAGTTGGTGAAACCAACATCGGCAAGCACCCGACCGCAGTCATGCGATCAGGATGGTCCTCAATATCAAAGATGATAGGCGTGCTGGACCATTTCAGAGGCTTGCGCGAATCTACGGATGGTTCCACTGCATTGACTTCCCGCATCCACTGCTTGAGCTGGCGATGTGAAGTATGCAGAGAAGCACCGCCGTCGAGGCACAAGATCTCCGTGGCTTTCTGGAACTCCTGCTCATCGGCTTCGTCATCATCCATGTCTTTGTCGTCGTCGTCTTCATCTTCATCCTTGTCGCGGCCTCGGGGAGGTCGATCTCCTTGCCGCTGCTTGGCCTTGCCGCGGCGTCCCCCCCGACCGGGTTGTTTCTTGTCGACTCCTCCCGCACCTTCCCTGGCTTTCTCCTTGTCGCGCCTTTCGACTCAGCCTTTTGTTGTTCAACAAGCTGCTCGACCTTCTTGCAGCTCTGGAGGTCATGGCCCTTGGTGCGGTGGATCTTGCATTATTGCTTGTTGAGTTGTCGCTTGTCGGCGACCACCACACTGGCAGTTACGCCGCGGCAACCTCCTTGCCGGAGCTACCAACCTTAGCTTTCTTGGCGCCGCTTTCCATTGCCGGACTGCTCGACAACCAGCACGCCCTTGCCTTTCTTCTTCTCGTTATTCCGTCGCCGGCTCTTCCTTGCCGGACAATCTCCTCACTATTAGATCCTGCTGCTTCTACATTCTCTCCGGAGTCTTCTCCCTTCTTCAACAAGGCACACTTGTCGGCCAGGGCATACAGTTCACCGACGCCTCTGATTTTGCACATTGCCATCTCCTCCCGCATCATGCGCTTGTGCACGCCCGATGGAATGCGCTGATCATCGCGGGTGGTGGAAATCTGGGATGTTGTGCCGACACGGCTGAATCTCTGAATGTACTTTGCTAGGGCTCCCTTCCTTCCGGGCGAGCAGATGAAGATCGCCTTCTTGGCCATGGGGCTTGTGGTCACCGTGAAGGCGCCGACAAACCGATGGCACAAATCTACCCAAGAGGAAATGGAGTTGTCCGCAAGTGCATGAGCCAAGATCTCGACATTGGGCTTGAGCACCAGCCGGAAGTAGTTGGCCGTAATCTTGTCGCCTCGTCCTCCCGCAGCTTGCACCGCAATGGTGTAGATGCCGAGGAACTCCGACGGTGCGCCTTGCCGCCGCATTTCTCTCGTACATCCGGCTTGAAATTTTTCTTTGCCGGGCCACCGGACTTGCCGCAGCTCATGAGTGAACGCAGGGCAACCCATCTGCAGACGGCAAGTCGCCTCGTTCCTTCGGGCGCATGCATGTCGACAGAGGGCCCAGCCGCTGGTCGATTGATGTCGGGCTTTCTTCGGGCGCCGCGCGCAGTTCGAGCATCCTCTTGTTGTCGCTCAGGAAGAACTTGGCGCTGGTCGCGACGAGCTCGTGGATCCGGCGATGCGTGGAGTCGCTGTCGGGTGGATCCGACGAGTCGGGCGATTGTCACAGCCCCTGCATCAGCCCTAGAGCTTGCTTGTAACCAGTGGCATTGCATCCATGCATCATGTTTAATTTTCATGAAAATTTGAAATGGGGATGACCAAGCCCTAGCACCAAAAGCAATTCAAATAGGTTCAACTAAGAATATTTTTCAATGAACCAAATGGCCTTCAAAATGTTCATCATATCCGAAAATGCTTTAAAACATAACCAGGGTGATGCACATTATTCATGACATATTTGGTCATTGGACTAATTTTAAAGTATTTGAATTGGAGCATTTAATGCTCATAAATAATTTAAATGTTTCAATACTTTCGAAAACAATTGAGGGCTGTTGGAAATAATTCAAATAGTGCCCACAATTTTGTCAGATTTTACAAAATAAGTTAGTATTTTCACTAATTCAAAACATACCAAAAATAAATAGAAAACAGAAATAAGAGAGAGAGAGAATAACTTACCCCAGCCCACTGGCGCCCCATGAGGCTCCAAAGATCGTGGCTGAGGCCCAGCCCAACTCCCCCACCGTCTTCAACCTCTGCCAGTAGGCAGAGGCGTGTCGACGCCGCGCGCAGGCCACCTCCACCCTGCCTCGCTTCCCTCCCCGACGCCCGACGCCTCACGACGCCACGGTGACAGCCACGCGCCCCAGGCCTCTCACTCTTTCCCCGAGCTCCTCTCCCTCCTCCGCCTCGCCTCTCTCCCGAACCCGAACGAGTCCGGCCACGCCGGCGTGCACCGCCCAGCCACCGCCACCCCTCTCCTCCTCGACATGCCCCGAGCTCCGCGAGTCCCTCTCCCTCCTCACCGAGCCTCCCGACACCGAGCGCCCGAGGCGCCACCCGCCACTTTTCCCTTCTCGACCCGCTGACTCCATCGACGACTCGCCGCCTTCCGCCGCCCCGAGCCCATCGACCCTCCAAACGGACTCACGGTGAGCTTGCCGCTGCTTCCCTCATCTCCCTCTCTCGCTACCAGTAGCCGCCGCCATGAAAGCACCAAGCCGCCGTCCGCCATGGCCGGGCGAGCTCGTGCCCCCGAGCACCTCTCGCCTCGATAGTAGCTCGCATGCTCCTGAGCACCTCCCTCTTCGCTGCCTGCTCAGCTCCCTCGCCCATGAGCTCTAGCCCTCCCACCAAGAACCACCGAAGCTCCGGCCGCCGCTGAAGCGACATCGCTGTCGATCTAGGTCGCTCCGCGAATTCTACTAGCACCACCGACGCGAGGAGGCTCAGGTTCCAACGGTGCCAACCAAGGCCCAACTGCGGGCCCGCGGCTGCGATTCTCACAGACGCCGCCGTCTCGGACGTCGCCCGGCGCCAAGCCGCCGGTGGATTAGCCCGTTGACTGTGGGTTTGACTTCCCTGTGGTCACCGACGTGTGGGCTCGCCACTAACTAAACAGGGTTAACACTAACTGATGTTAGTTAGTTAAACTAACTACTGACCAGTGGGTCCCAGCGTCAGATTTGACCTAGACAGCGACCCAGTTGACTTGCTGACGTCACCGTGAGGCCATGCTGACGCAGTAAACTCTTTTCCGGATTTAATTTAATTTAGGAAATTCCAGAAAATGCCCTAAACTTCAATAAATCATAGAAATTCAACCGTAACTCGGATGGAAATAATTTATATATGAAAAATGATCAGAAAAATATGAAGAATCTGTTTATGCCATGATCATGCATGTTTGAACAAATTAACCTCACTGAATAGGATGAATCATTATTAGGGTAATTTATGAAATAGCATTTGGGGTTAGAGTTCAACCTTGTTTGAATTCCACTTCAACTAACTTGGATTACTGTTGCATTAGGTGAATTCAGTTCCTTAACATGCTCATGCATCATATATGTGCATTGCATTGATTGTGTTCTTTCTCAGTTACTGGTGTTTGTCGCCTCTCGGTAGACGATGTTCCGACGATTGTTCGATGACACCGATGAAGAACTATATTATCTTCAGAAGTGCCAGGCAAGCAAAACCCCCTTGTTCATTCCGATACAATCCCATACTCTCGCTCCTGCTCTATTTTATTGCATTAGGACAACATCGATTCAATGTTACTTGCTGCATGTAGCTGAACCCTTGATCCTTTGCATGACTGTCATTCCACAAGAATTAGATGAAACCCACTAGCATGAGTAGGAATTGTTTGAGCCATGTTGTGCCTACTCATTTATGCTTGTTTGTCATGCCTGCTATCGCTTAGAGTTGAGTCGGTCTGATTCATCGGGAATGAATTGGAATGGTTGTGTGAACATGTCCATTGTGTGTGAGCTAAGTGTGTGAACACGATTTGGTAAAGGTAGCGGTGAGAGGCCATGTAGGAGTACATGGTGGGTTGTCTCATTGCAGCCGCCCTCGTGAACTGAGTTCTGTGTTTGTGATCCATGAAACAGTTATTACCACGCATTGGGATCCTTAATTGACCCTCTCGGCTTCTTAACCACCCTTGTCCTCATCCGGAGTTGCAAGTAGTTTCGTGTTTGTAGCATGGGGCCGCACGCAACGCTGACCTTAGGGGTGGGTTGTGTTGCGGTAGGCACCGTGGGTCGTGTACCAATGCCCGCTTGGTATCTCGGGAACCCCGCACACATCGCTCGGGCTGTATGGGAAACCTCGCCGGACTCTCATGGATGGAACCCGAATAGGCGATAAACCCGGACTAGGGACTTGAGTGTTTAGGTAGGCCGTGGCCGACACCCACGTTGGGCTTCCGCTTGAAGGTTGCCGAGTACATGTCGGTAAACGGCGGTAAGTGGTGAGAGCGTGTGTGAAGAAGTACACCCCGCAGGGTTTAATATGATCTATTCAATAGCCGTGTCCGCGGAGAAGGACTTCGGGTTGCCTATATCAGTTCATAGACAAGTGAAAGTGGATACTCTAAAATGCGCAAGATAAGCGTGAGTGCTATGGATGGCGTTCTCATAGGGAGACGGAGCGGGTCCATAGTGGTGTATTGATATGGTGAATATGTGGACTCGTGCGCCACCTCAAAAGAGTTACTTGCAATGTAGTTCAGATAGCCACCGAGTCAAAGCTGGCTTGCTGCAGTCAAACTCCACCACCCCCTTTTGATAATGATGCATATGTAGTTAGTTCTCGATAAGTCTTGCTGAGTACAATTGTACTCACGCTTGCTTATTTATGTTTTGCGAGAGACGCTGGCCTCGCTAGTAGTTCCACGTGGACTTCGACGTTTAGCTTGTTACCTCAGCTACGATCTTGTGCCCTCGGCAGATCTCGGTAGATAGTCGCTTCTCAGCCTTTTTCATTTATAGTTGTCGTACATCAGACATGTTTAGCTTCCGCTTGTGCTTTGACTTGTATGTTTCGAAAGTGTTGGGTCATGAGACCCATGTTTGTAATATCTCGCCCTCGGAGCCTAATGTATAATATCTGAGTCGAGAGTTATGTTGTGATGCCATGTTGTATTTACACATATTGAGCATATTGTGTGTATGTTTGAAATGCTTGGTATGTGTGGGATCCGACAAACTAGTTGTTTATCCTCGGCAGCCTCTCATATGGGGAAATGTAGTCTCGTGCTTCGAGCGATAGTAGTCCGCTACAGCCCGGTTCACTGAGTCCCGCTAGCCCAAAGACTATCGCTTGGACACATGATCTGGCGGCATGTGTTTCACTTGTTCTTATGTCTCCCTTCGGGAAATGTCACGCGGTGTTATTCGAGTCCTGCTTAGCCTGCTACAGCCCGGGATACCGGAGTCCTGTTAGCCAGTGCTACAGCCCGAATATATACGTTGATGACCGACATGCTCGATGTGATTCATGTATGCCTGTCCCCATAGGTTAGCGCCGCTTTGGGTTCACGACTAGCCATGTCGGCCCGGTTCTTTGTCATATGGATGCTAGCGACACTATCATATACGTGAGCCAAAAGACGCAAACGGTCCCGGCCATGGTAAGGCGACACCTGTGGGGATACCGTGCGTGAGGCCGCAAAGTGATATGATGTGTTACATGCTAGATCGGTGTGACTTAGGATCGGGTCCCGACAGCGTTGGTATCGAGCCCGATCGCTCAGAGGATTACCAAGCCAAACTGGTCAAGTTGTGTCTAGAAATGCTTTAGCTATGTAAGGGAATTGATTGTGAAGGAACGTAAGGCTCTTTTTACTCCTTATACCTCATGGCCTTCGATCTGAGTCATCCTCTTCTCTTCTACGGGTTAAGAACTAGGCTTCTCATCTATCTATCGTGATGACGTGTTACTAATCCATAGACCTATAAGATTGTTGGTTTTAATCCCCAGCTCAGTTCCTACTATTTCAGATGATAACTGTTGATCACGTAATCTTGTTATGATGTTGTTGAGTGGTTATGCCACCATTCTGCAGGATGTCTCAAATCATTTTGAGCATTTACAACCGTTATGCTGTCCGAGTCATCCCAGGTCTCTAAATAGTCTGATGCATTTGCAAATCCTTTCCTTCCGCTTCCGATGTCCTTTTGGTCGAATAAGCACACTAACCATCTGGACGAGGTACTGCTGCCTCGACATATATGTTGGAACTATTATTATGACCCTAGGTGTTTAGGAAGTCACCTAGCAATTTAGCAATGCTTTTGTATCCCTAGTGTGATGATTCTGGCCATTATTCTTGAAAGCATCCCGTGATGCCATGTAGTAGTAGGTATTCTATTCCTGGGTTCTTGAACCCGAGATTCACCCTATTTACTTCCTGTTGATAGTATTTGCTAGTTCCTTTAGGATATTAGTAACTTTGCGATAGTCCTCGAGGTCCGTGGTATTTCGTTCTTCCAAATACTACGAACCGCTTATGGCAGAAGTTCCTTGTTGAACCAAAACATCACGATAAGAGTGCTCTTGAGGAGTTCTCCATTCATGATTGTGAATCTGCCAATTCTACCTTTCTGCATGGGTTATCCGGAAGAAATGTTGAGCTTCGTTCGACATACTAATCTGTGCATCCACAACTCAGAAAATTATATGTTCCTTTGAGTTGCTCTCTTTAGTTGCATCCCGACCATCCTCTATCAGTTAATAATCAAGGGTATGCGTGCATTTGTTTATCGATGCCTATTACTTTTGTGGTCCGTCAAGCCATTCTATTTCGGAATGACTAGGAGAAACAAACTCCAGTACCTCATCCATATCCAGGATTGGGTCGAAGCAGTTGTATCCCGCAGATCAAAGTGTCAATCCAGCTTTTGATTCTGTTCCACCTCGAGTGTTACCATCTTTATGTCAAGAATGTCATGAGAATTGCACCTCCTCTTATGCATTCTTGATGCAGTGATACTTCTCACCATCATCATTCATTCCTCGGTCTTCGTGTTGTTGTAACCGGAATGCCGACAAGTGAATTGTGATGTGTGAAATCAATACTCCGAGCAACTTGTTGCTTGGCAGCTAATGGACAATATCCTCATTCTTAGCGTGTTGATTATTAGATCATCATCCTAAGATAGATCGTGCTACCTAGTCCTTAGTTCTGGTGCACCCTTCGATCTATGAGTTAGGATCCTGTCAAGTCCTCACTCGTTCGATCATATCGTCTTGCCCTCAAAAGCAAGATTGTTCTCGAGCTTAGTAACATACCGGTGGTTCGTGACTTTCCAAATACCTTCTTGGAAGTGTTACCGGGTTGTTTCCTGACTGTTATGTTGAGCTCGTGATCAAGTTGGTTTCTTATGAACCACCCTTTCTCCAAGAATCTGTGTTGGATATCCCTAAGCTAATTGGTTAAGCCGGACAACAACTTGGAGAGTTGGAAGATAAAAGCTTGCCTAACTTAGCTCGATCCAAAGGGATATTCTTGTGTAGTGTGTGTTGAAGAAAGATGATATCTCCATCGATTGGTCCTCGTGATCGCTTCTTTGGACCTATTGTCCTATCAATCCTTTGATTTGAGTATGGGCCATTGTCAAGTCAAATCAGAACCAACGATATTCGTGATGCTGTCTTACTCGAGATTGATCCCTCGAGCATACCCCATTACATCTTTTGGTCTAACCAATGCTATCACCGTGTTCACATGATGGTGGAAGTCCAGTGATATGGAAATTCCGATGAGTTGTCGTTGAGCCCGTCAGCAGTATTTTGTCTCCCCCATGAGTCATGATGAACATCAACCTAGTGTTGGAAACTTGTGTAAGCATTTCTTTGTGTTTCGTTCATAAAGCTTATGCTTGGATGGAAGAAGTGACCTCCTCTAATTCACGTGCATTAGGTGCAAGTTGCCGCCATGAATTTGAGAAAGGGTTGTTTTGTTCCCTTGGAATCATCCCAAGTCAGTCATGCATATGTGCGAAGTATTCTGTAGCCTGGAGACTTGCAACCTTCATTCTATATGTATTCCTAGCACACCAAGCCACTGATTGATTTGCTCAAGGAAAAGAAGTCTATGCTTGGGATCTAATCCATGGACTTGCGTAAAGACTTCGATATCCTCGATTATGGTTCCCCACCTGAACTCGGTAGTGTTTTATTATAAGACTACTACGTGGCCATGTTTGTCTGGGACAACGTGTTCACTGTTTGTAGCGTAACCCGCCATGCTTTGGAGCTTACTACCTTGGTTCATTCCCCGAGAATCTCGCAACGTCTTCTCGTCGATTTGTGTTGCAACCTTTCCTTTTCAGGCATGCTGAGTCTGAAGTATTCCATCACCAATCGGATCTGAATCTCAGGCAGATATGATGGTTGGAACATTCCAACAGTTGTATTTCGTTCCCAGCTCGCACCGTCCTTGTGCCCTTTTCACTATGGGCTGCCCTCTTCGGCAGTTGTTGTCTAGGATCATCCTCAAAAGTGGACTTACCATGGGTCCCATCCATCTCCGATGTTAAGCAAAATCATCCATTGCGTTGTCTTCAACAAGGTAGTCCACATCATCCATTCTAGTCTGGATATGCCATTCCTTTGCACTCCACCAAACGATCGTTTGTGATTGCCTTAAGCTGGTATAAAGAGTTTCAATGATCTTTGTATCAAAAGTAATTCTGTTGCCACTTAAGGGAATAGTTCTATACGTCACCTTTCTCGAGGTGCCCCGTCATGGGATCATGATAAATATTTCCTCGCCACCTTGACACCATCCACCATCTCCCTAAGCGTGGAATTGTTGCCACCAATCAAACCCCGTTGTTGTTCTTCCATCCCTCTCGATGCATTTTGTGTCTCAACTCGAGATGTGTCACCGTCTCAGTCCGTGAGTCGATCATGTTTACTTGATCTTCGTGAAGATCGAATCATGTAGGGTTTTTCCCTTCCTTCTGTTGACGTGTCGAGTGAAGACCTCGAAAGCAAGGACGTCAAGACTAAGATGATGGAATGAATCAACATTTTCGAGAAGGGCAAATGGATCATGAAGATTGTGATAGTTTGTGACTCCCCTTTTCCTCTTACCTCACGTCTTGAATCTCGGGGCGAGATTCCTGTTTAGTGGGGGTGAGCTGTCACAGCCCCAGATCAGCCCTAGAGCTTGCTTGTAACCAGTGGCATTGCATCCATGCATCATGTTTAATTTTCATGAAAATTTGAAATGGGGATGACCAAGCCCTAGCACCAAAAGCAATTCAAATAGGTTCAACTAAGAAATATTTTTCAATGAACCAAATGGCCTTCAAAATGTTCATCATATCCGAAAATGCTTTAAAACATAACCAGGGTGATGCACATTATTCATGACATATTTGGTCATTGGACTAATCCTTAAAGTATTTGAATTGGAGCATTTAATGCTCATAAATAATTTAAATGTTTCAATACTTCTGAAAACAATTGAGGGCTGTTGGAAATAATTCAAATAGTGCCCACAATTTTTGTCAGGATTTTACAAAATAAGTTAGTATTTTCACTAATTCAAAACATACCAAAAATAAATAGAAAACAGAAATAAGAGAGAGAGAGAATAACTTACCTGCAGCCCACCTGGCGCCCCATGAGGCCCAGCACTGTGGCTGAGGCCCAGCCCAACTCCCCCCACCGTCTTCAACCTCTGCCAGTAGGCGGAGGCGTGTCGACGCCGCGCGCAGGCCACCTCCGCCCTGCCTGCTTCCCTCCCCCGACGCTCCGGACGCCCTCGCGACGCCACGGTGACAGCCACGCGCCCCCCCAGGCCTCTCACTCTTTCCCCGAGCTCCTCTCCCTCCTCTGCCTCGCTCTCTCTCCCGAACCCGAACGAGTCCGCCGCCGCCGACGTGCACCGCCGCGGCCACCGCCACCCCCTCTCCTCCTCGACATGCCTCGAGCTCCGCCGAGTCCCTCTCCCCCCTCCTCACCGAGCCTCCCGACACCGGAGCGCCCCGAGGCGCCGCCCCGCCACTTTTCCCTTCTCGACCCGCTGGACTCCATCGATGACCTCGCCGCCTTCCGCCGCCCCGAGCCCACGACCTCCAAACGGACTCACGGTGAGCTTGCCGTGCTTCCCTCATCTCCCTCTCTCGCTACCAGAGCCGCGCCCATGAAAGCACCTGGCCGCCGTCCGCCATGGCTGGCGAGCCCGTGCCCCGAGCACCTCTCGGCCGCATAGTAGCTCCGCATGCTCCTCGAGCACCTCCCTCTTGCTGCCCTGCTCAGCTCCTCGCCCATGAGCTCTAGCCTCCCAGCCAAGAATTCACCGAAGCTCCCGCCGCGTGAAGCGACATCGCTGTCGATCTAGGTCGCTCCGCGAATTCTACTAGCACCAGCCAACGCGACGAGGCTCGGGGTTCAGACGCCTCGATGCGGCTATATCTCCCACGTGTCGAGGCACGACTTAGAGGCATAACCGCATTGAAAGCAATGTCGCAAGTGAGGTAATCTTCACACAACCCATGTAATAATTAAGGAAAGATACATAGTTGGCTTACAATCGCCACGCCACACAAGACATAATTAAACATACATCATTCGAGTACACTCAAGGTCCGACTCACGGAACCAAAATAAAGAAGATACCCCAAATGCTAACACAGATCCCCGAATCGTCCCAACCGGGAACCACTATCGATCATCTGGAAACGACACATAGTAACGACCACGCCTCGTCGAACTCCCACTTGAGCTCGGTGGAATCACCTGACCGCATCGCCGGAACCTGCAACTGTGTTTGAAGTATCCGTGAGTCACGGGACTCAGCAATCTCACACCCGCGAGATCAAAACTATTTAAGCTTATAGGAAGGACTGAGTAGTAAAGTGGAGCTGCAGCAAGTTTACTAGCATATATGGTGGCTACTTCGCAAAAGAGAGCGAGAAGAGAAGCAAAGCACGGTCAGAAACTAGTAGTGATCAAGAAGTGATCCTGAACTACTTACGCCGACATAACTCCAACATCGTGTTCACTTCCGGACTCCGAGAAGAGACCATCACGTTACACACGCGGTTGATGTGTATTTTATTGAGGTCCACTTTAGGTTTTCTACAACCGACATTAACAAATTCCCATCTGCCTCATAACCATGGGCACGGCTTTGAAAGATATTACCTGCAGGGTGTCCCAACTTAGCCCATTATAAGCTCTCACGGTCAACGAAGGATATTCCTTCTACCGAAGACCCGATCAATCTCGAATCCCGGACTACAAGACATCTCGACAAAGAATAAAACAAGTCCAGCAAAGCCGCCCGGATGTGCCGACAAATCCTGATAGGAGCTGCACATATCTCGGTCTCAGGGCACACCGGATCGTCCAAGCTTCCGGTAGGCCAACCCAGAGTTGCCCCTGGTGGCCACCGGCGGCTGACAGTTTGGACCAACACTCGAAGGAGCACTGGCCCGGGGGTTAAAATAAAGATGACCCTTGAGTCTGCAGAACCCAAGGGAAAAAGGCTTAGGTGACAAATGGTAAAACCAATGTTGGGCCTTGCTGGAAAAGTCTTATTCAAAGCGAACTGTCAAGGGGGTCCCATAAATCACCCAACCGTGTAAGGAACGCAAAATCAAGGAACATAACACCGTATGACGGAAACTAGGGTGGCAAGAGTGGAACAAAACACTGTGCATAAGGCCGAGCCTTCCACCCTTTACCAAGTATATAGATGTATTAATTATAGCAGATAGATATTGTGTTATCCCCAACAAGTAAACATGTTCCAACAAGGAACAACATCTCCATGTTCCAACAGGAACAAAACTCATCTTCACCGCAACTAACAACGCTATAAGAGGGCCGAGTAAGCGGTAACATAGCCAATCAACGGTTTGCTAGGAAAGGATGGTTAGAGGTTTGACATGGCAATGTGGGAGGCATGATATAGCAAGTGGTAGGCATCGAGCATAGGCATAGCAAAAGAGCGAGCATCTAGCAAGCAAAGATAGAAGTGATTTCGAGGGTATGGTCATCTTGCTCGCAATGTTCTCGAGTTGTCGAAAGCTTGATCCTCAAAACGTTCTCAACAGGCTCCTCGCTCACGCACTCGCCTCCGACTCTACCCAAAGCAACAACACAAACAAAGGAACCACAATAAATCACGGTGCAATGCACAACCAACATGATGCAAAACATGACATGATATGCGAGATGCGGTATGCAATGCGATATGCGCCCGAAGGTAATGATGAACCAGGCATCAACTTGGCAAACCAAGCATGCCACTGAAAGATGAGATGATTTCGTTGAAATCGATATAAAGATCACCGAATCGGATGCACGGTTTGCAAATGGCAAGCAAAACAAGAATGGCGCAAATCTGCCATTAACAGCATGATGCCACTTTGCAAGCAACAAATAATTAAGCTACTGCACCCAAACGTAACAACAAAGCATATGGCAGTGATCTACACATGATGCTCGACAAAAGATGAGCACTGAGCTACGGCTAGTTCACATCATAACAGGTTCAAACAAGCATGGCAAAATGCTCAAAGTAACAGGCTGGACATGGCAAAACAGTAACAGGTTGCAATGTTCAGAGCATCAAAACTACATGCTACAGGAACTTAAAATAGCAAAACAAGGCATGGAATGAATCTACTCAAAGCATATTTCAAAAGTCCCTTACTGACCATAAGCCAAAAAGGACTAGAAAATATAGTAACACCCATGTCAATATCGAAAGTCTTGTTAACAGATTCAGCAACATGACATGTCAAAAACTGATAACGAGATGGCATGTTAACAAGCTCAATGCACTCACTACAGAGCCTCAAATGATAAACTAAGCATACATACATCAAGAAGACCTGACATAGAAGACATACATGGCAAGAACACTAACATAGCATATATGGATCAACCACAACAAGCTAGGCAAAATTGAATAACACGTATACAATCTGCCAGGAATCATTTGGTAGCAAAAGTAGAGCTCGATTGACTCAAGCTATGGCATCCCATAATTGCAAACAAAGGCATGGATGGATAGAGAAAGTCATTTTTTACAAAACACCCTTACTGAAGTATCTCAAAATATGCATATATCTCTCGGTATCATCAAGCAAACATGGCATCAAAATCAGCTAAAACAGGGCTGAAATCAGCAACATTAGGACACCTACTTTGCATGCTTCTGCTAGTCACCACATAGATCACAAAAATACATGGAATATACCACTGGAAAGATGACATGGCATTTTACAAAACTCATGTAGGACTCAAATCCATAGGGTGCACATATTAATCATAGCAAAAATAACAAAAGTGCAACTCCTGATAAAAATCAGAAACTATCAGCACATTGCACTCTTCCAACAGCATTTCGGGCATCAAGATGAGCTCAAATGAAAAATGATGCAATGGAATGAAATGATCTACTCTTCGAGACGAACATTTTGACATATTATACGCGAAAAATGGATCTACGGATGCGAAGATATAGCACGTTGAAAAATGCACGAAATTAACAAGATAAAGGACTTAGAAGAAAAAGAGAGAGAGAAGAGGTCAACGCACGGCGCGGCTCCCGAGGTTGGATCGGGCCTCGACCGGATCGGGCGCGGGGTTCGTCGGGGAAGAGGAGGGAGCTCGCCGGCGGGGCGGCGCGGCCGGTCGGCGCCGGAGCCGGGCGCGACGGGGCCGGGCGCGGCGGGCAGGGGGAGGGCTGGGCACGGCGGCCGGAGGGGCGGGCGGGCGGCGAAGCTCACTGGGAGGCTGGAGGCGGCGGGCGGCGGCACCCGGCGGGGCGGCGGGAGGCGGGCGCTGGCGGCGGCGGTGGCGGGCGGTTGGGCCGGAGGGTTTCTGGGCCGGGCGGGGCTGGCGATGGGGCGCCGGGGCCACGGGCGGTCGGCGATTAGCCGGCGGTGGCGGAAGCGGACGCGTCTGCCTGCCCGGACGTGTCCGGGCGCGGAGGGCGAAACTGCTAGGGTTAGGGGTGGAATGATCCGGACACGGGAGGTTTGCTTAAATAGGCATAGAGGAGCTAGGAGAGTCCAAATGAGGTGTAGTTTTACCACACGATCGTGATCGAACGACGGAGAGCATGGAGGTGACTTAGATGGGTTATTGGGCTGTTTTGAAGGGGTGTTGGGCTGCAACTTAAAAGAGGCCTTTATGAAGGTAAAAGGTTAACTGCTGAGTACCAAACGAGCTCCAAATGACCAAACTTGACCGGTGGTCTCCGGTGTTATACCAAGGCCACTAGACAAACCTCGGTCCATTTCGAGAAGGTTTAATTACCCGCATACGGAAAAACGTAAAAGGACCGCCGGGGAGATAGGAGTGTCGGATTGCAAAACGGACAACGGAAAATGCTCGAATCATGAGACTTAACACGTATGCAAATGCGATGCACATGATGACATAATATAAAATGCATGACACGGGCAAAATGCAAAATGAAGAAAACCCAACCACGGAGGGAATATCATATATCAATGCCGAAAATGGCAAGAGTTGGAGTTACAAATATGGAAAGTTACTTCCGGTGTTACAGTTCCAACGGTGTTAACCAAGGCCCAACTGTGGCCCGTGCTGCGATTCTCACAGACGCCGCTGCCTCGACGTCGCCGGCGTCAAGTCACGGTGGATTAGCCCTGCTGACCAGGGTTTGACTTCCCTGTGGTCACTGACGTGTGGGCCTGGCCACTAACTAAACAGGGTTAACACTAACTGATGTTAGTTAGTTAAACTAACTACTGACCAGTGGGTCTCAGCGTCAGATTTGACCTAGACAGCGACCCAGTTGACTTGCTGACGTCATCGTGAGGCCATGCTGACGCAGTAAACTCTTTTCCGGATTTAATTTAATTTAGGAAATTCCAGAAAATGCCCTAAACTTCAATAAATCATAGAAATTCAACCGTAACTCGGATGGAAATAATTTATATATGAAAAATGATCAGAAAAATATGAAGAATCTGTTTATGCCATGATCATGCATGTTTGAACAAGTTAACCTCACTGAATAGGATGAATCGTGATTAGGGTAATTTATGAAATAGCATTTGGGGTTGGAGTTCAACCTTGTTTGAATTCCACTTCAACTAACTTGGATTACTGTTGCATTAGGTGAATTCAGTTCCTTAACATGCTCATGCATCATATATGTGCATTGCATTGATTGTGTTCTTTCTCGCCATCGTGTTTGTCCCTCTCGGTGAGACGATGTTCGACGATTGTTCGATGACACCGATGAAGAACTATATTATCTTCGAAGTGCGTGCAAGCAAAACCCCTTGTTCATTCCGATACAATCCCACACTCTCGCTCCTGCTCTATTTTATTGCATTAGGACAACATCGATTCAAGCTGTTACTTGCTCATGTAGCTGAACCCTTGATCCTTTGCATGACCTGTCATTCCACAAGAATTAGATGAAACCCACTAGCATGAGTAGGAATTGTTTGAGCCATGTTGTGCCTACTCATTTATGCTTGTTTGTCATGCCTGCTACTCGCTTAGAGTTGAGTCGGTCGATTCATCGGGAATGAATTGGAATGGTTGTGTGAACATGTCCCATCTGCGTGTGAGCTAAGTGTGTGAACACGACGGTAAAGGTAGCGGTGAGAGGCCATGTAGGAGTACATGGTGGGTTGTCTCATTGCAGCCGTCCTCTCGAACTGAGTTCTGTGTTTGTGATCCATGAAACAGTTACTACCACGCATTGGGATCCTTAATTGACCCTCTCGGCTTCTTAACCACCCTTGTCCTCATCCGGAGTTGCAAGTAGTTTCGTGTTTGTAGCATGTTGGGGGCCGACGCAACGCTGACCTTAGGGGTGGGTTGTGTTGCGGTAGGCACCGCGGGTCTGCAAAATCAATGCCCGCTTGGTATCTCGGGAACCCCGCACACATCGCTCGGGCTGTATGGGAAACCTCGGCGGACTCCTGCGGATGGAACCGAATAGGCGATAAACCGGACTAGGGACTTGAGTGTTTAGGTAGGCCGTGGCCGACACCCACGTTGGGCTTCCGCTTGAAGGTTGCCGAGTACATGTCGTGGTAAACGGCGGTAAGTGGTGAGCGCGTGTGAAGAAGTACACCCCGCAGGGTTTAATATGATCTATTGAATAGCCGTGTCCGCGGAGAAGGACTTGGGTTGCCTATATCAGTTCATAGACAAGTGAAAGTGGATACTCTAAAATGCGCAAGATAAGCGTGAGTGCTATGGATGGCGTTCTCGTAGGGAGACGGGAGCGGGTCCATAGTGGTGTATTGATATGGTGAATATGTGGACTCGTAGCGCCACCTCAAAAGAGTTACTTGCAATGTAGTTCAGGATAGCCACCGAGTCAAAGCTGGCTTGCTGCAGTCAAACTCCACCACCCCTTTTGATAATGATGCATATGTAGTTAGTTCGATGTAAGTCTTGCTGAGTACAATTGTACTCACGCTTGCTTATTTATGTTTTGCAGAGAGACGCGGCCTCGCTTAGTAGTTCCACATGGACTTGACGCTTAGCTTGTTACCTCGATTCATTTATCTTGTGCCCTCGGCGGAGATCTGGTAGATAGTCGCTTCTCGGCCTTTTTCATTTATAGTTGTCGTGACTCGGACATGTTTAGCTTCCGCTTGTGCTTTGACTTGTATGCTCTGAGTGTTGGGTCATGAGACCCATGTTTGTAATATCTCGCTCCTCGGAGCCTAATGTATAATATCTGAGTCGTAGAGTTATGTTGTGATGCCATGTTGTATTTACACATATTGAGCATATTGTGTGTATGTTTGAAATGCTTGGTATGTGTGGGATCCGACAAACTAGTTGTTTATCCTCGGCAGCCTCTCATATGGGGAAATGTAGTCTCGTGCTTCTGAGCGATAGTAGTCCGCTACAGCCCGGTTCACCGGAGTCCTGCTAGCCCAGCACTACTGCTTGGACACATGACTGGCCGGCATGTGTTTCACTTCGTTCCTATGTCTGTCCCTTCGGGGAAATGTCACGCGGTGTTATTCGGAGTCCTGCCTAGACTGCTACAGCTACACATAGAGGAAAAAAGAAAAAAGGATCCTAATCCTAGGGTTAATCAATTTTAGCTAGTTGATGGGAAAATACAAATTAATGGTAATGGTCTTAGGGCGATTTAGTTCGGGGAAAGGGGAAGGGGAAGAAAATTCTTTCCTCGTTCGAGAGTCTCCGCCCTTCTTCCACTCCGTCCCGAAGACTAACTAAGACCAATTGAGTCACGTTTTCATGTTCTAATTGAACACTTTCCATTTATGATATGATTAAAGGAGAAGATTGTTCTTTTACCAAACATGT